>CABHPP010148562.1:0-27420 GCA_902168425.1 Peromyscus attwateri
GTAACATGGAAAATGCATTGCTGAGAGTAGGTAGTATGTAATTTAATTGATGATGATGGATATGAGCCAGTTTATAATTCTGTTAGTCAGCCTATTGGGTATCAAGTTTTACATTTTAATTGTGAAACTAAAAAAATTCTTTTCTGCAAGTTTTCTTGAAGTTTTATTTTATTTAAAACAATTCTTTAGGAGTTGGGTGTGGTAACATACACCTGTGATCCCAGCTTTAATGAGACGGAGGCAGGAGGACTGCAAATTTGGGGCCAGCCTGCATTCTATTACAAGACCCTGTCTAAAATAAACTAAACATTTTAATAATTTTTCATTGAGAGTGGGCTTTGAGGTTTCAGGCGTGCCTGCACTGTTCTAGTTAGTGCTGTGCGCGCACGCGCTCTCTGCTCATGGCATCCCTTCCCAAGAGAGAGCAACCAGATCAGCTTTCTCTGCAGTATACTTCTCGAGCATCAGGAATGTATGGGACTTTGACACTTGGTAAATACAAGTATTTATTAGTTGTGTAGTTTAAAGTAGTTTTAATATTGCAGGACAATTTCATTTGAAAAATTAACAGTTTTTTCTATCAATATTAAAGTATACATTGTGAATGAATTTATTTGTCTTTTTCTTTTTGGCTCTTCTAAGTAGGTTTAGAGTTCCAGGAGCTTTGTTAGTGTTATTAGTATGCTACATTTTATTCTCTTTCATATTTAAGACTTATTTGTTAGTAATGGCCAAAAAGTGTGTAGAATGGGTAAATTGTAATAGGCCAGACATTTGTAAGGAGAAACTAGTGATGCCACAGTGTGGAAGAGGATCCTTCTTAACTGTGGCTGCTTTATCCAACCATAAAGATGCATTTTATTTTCATCTATTTTGTTTTAAGCATTATTTTTAAAACACAAAACAATCTTTCATAAATGTCTTTATGTCTTTGGGAGTAATAGTGACTAGGTTACTCATTGCTAATTATTTTTCTTTTGCAGTGGAATAATAAGCAGAAGTGTGGCTTTATTCAAGGAACCATTTTTTAAATTTATAGCAGCTACTCCATTGGTAAACAGTGCACAATTGTGGATGGCATGTGACAAAATGTTATAGATAGTTTCCAGTGCTTCACAGCTTGGACAGCACTAAAGCACTTGGTTTTCTGCAGTTTGAGTCAATTTTAACTGAGACTTAGAAGCGTTTATACTGTCCTAATTGCTTCGTGTTTCAAGTAGAGTCATTGCTGTGAACAGTGTGTCGGTACTGCTCCATGTTTTCCTTCTAGTTCAGCTTTTAAAAAGAACAGTATTTCTTTCTCTTCAAGAATTATAGAAACATTGCATATTTTATTTTCTCCATTAGTATAAGGTACCATTTCTTAAAAGTTTTGTCAAGAAATAGAGCATGCTGTAAAGCCCTTTTAGATTTTTATATATTAAAATGTTTGAGAAGATCTTTGTAAGGATGTTTGATAGCTTTGTTTAATCCAGATTTCCCCAAATTTATTTACCTACTCCTTCATAAAAAATAAATTATTTCCTTATCATATACCAGTCAGGTATTTGGGAGATCTAGGCAAATTGTTTGCTGCCATGCTTCTCAATAAATAAATAAATAAATAAATAAATAAATAAATAAATAAATAAAAAAATAAAAAGAGAGAGAGAAAAAAAATTTATATAATCACATTAGGGAATATTAATAAGAATTCTCTGAGAAGAAAGTTCTGTGACCACATGTTTTATCTCTTTAATAAATACATATGTATAGTATAAATACTACTATCATAATGGCTTTCAAACTCTTATTACGATTTATTTTTATTTTATGTATGTGGGTTTTACCTGCATGAATGTGTTTGCACCATATGCATGGCTAGTGCCCCCAGAGTCTGGAAGAGAGTTTATGAGCTGCAGTGTGGGTGCTGGGAACCAAACCCATGTCCTCAAAAAGAAGAGCAATGCTCTTTCCTGTTGAGGCATCTCTCCAGCCCTGGCTCTCAAACACTTAAATAAAGTAGTAGAACCCTTATTTTAGATTCTTAATGTGTGTTTTAAAAGCAGATAAATACATAAAACAGACTAAAAGCAGATAAAAGATAAAAAAAAAAGATAAAAAGCTGCTTTTGTTGAATGTGTCGAGGGACCTGAAGCTTTTTATTTATTTTTTTTAAAATGTTTATTTATTATGTATACAGTGTTCTGTCTGCAAGTATGCCTGCAAACCAGAAGGGGGTAATAGATCTCATTAAGGAAGGTTGTGAGCCACCATGTGGTTGCAGGGAATTGAACTCAGGACCTCAGGAAGAACAGCCAGTGCTTTTAACTGCTGAGCCATCTCTCCAGCCTGGACCTGAAGCTTTTACAGACTGATTCTGATGCTTCTCTCATGTGTCAGCCAGTCCCAGGATTGGCCAGCCAGATCCTGTAGGAGAAGTCTCATTACTCACATTAAAAAAAAAAAGGGTCTCAGTATGTAGCCCTGGCTGGCCTGAATCTCATTATGGAGACCAGCTTGGCCTCAAACTCACAGAGATCTGCCTGCTTCTGAGTGTTGGGATTAAAGTGTGTACCACCACACTCAGTTTCATTTTTTTCCTTTTTTCTTCTTTTCTTTTTTTCTTTTTCTTTTTTTTTCTTTTTTGGCAAAACTCTATTAGAGTCTAGTCAGGCTGTCTTAGGTTACTTATACTCCATTAGTGGAAGCAATGAGTAGCTGCAACAAGACCCACAAAGCCTACACTTCTTACCTCTGCTCTTTCAGGCTGACTGAGATAGACCCTCTTAGTCTTTCTACTGTCATTAGTTCATTCCAGTGAGAATCAAGGATGCCAAAATATTTAAAACAAGCAAATACTACTTTGGTTTATCTGTAATAGCCCAGAATTCCAGGGTGCTGTAACCCAGAACCTTGCAGGTGCTAACTAAGCACAGGTTCTACAGGTTTTCCCTCGAATACACCTATAGCCCTTGGTTACCATTTTTACTTCATTTTATCATCTGCAGAGTCAAGTTCAAGCAAGCTGTTAAAGGGTTGCAAAACTTGCAAACATGTTTCCAAGATTCTTTTCTTTTCTTTTCTTATTACTTAATGACTCAGTAGAAATTACCAAGAAGGGTTTTAGAGCTCTAAGCTTTCTAGTGTTACATTGGGCTTCTTTTGCAACTAATGCATTGCATGTGGTGGTTTGCAGTGGCATCATTGGCCGTAGCAGTAAAGACTTCAAGAGATACTTGTTCAACTTCATCGCTGCCATGCCTCTTGTAAGTGCACTTCCTTTGAACTCTTATTTGGTAGAACTTTACACCTGTTAAATCTTGAATTTGTACTTACTAACTTTAAAGATTTGTGGCATTAAATTCTAATTTTGTGTTCAAATTTGTAGTTTATGGATTAATATTTCAGTGTAAACCTACACTTAACTGAAAACTAAAAAATTTTGTTTGATTTGATCTTATTTATGTTAGTGTGTGTGTAATATAACATACACACACACACACACACGTTTTTCTTTCTCTTGTTTTCTGATTGTTGTTTCTCTTTCACTCTCTCTGCTTTCCTTTCCTTTCTCTCCCTCCCTTCCTTTTTCTCTCTTTTCTTTTCAACGCTCTCCTGACTAGATTTTCTCAAGTGTTTAGCCACATTCTCTTAAGTGGCATTCGCACCCCTCTCCCACTTGAGATAACTGAAAACATTTCCAGGTTGTGAAATTGGGAATAAGATGGGAAAACGGCCCAGGAACTATTGATTAAAACAAACAGTTGCAACTTGAACCACTGTTAAACTGGAGTCTATTATCTGAATTTACTTAGCAATTAGTTTAGCCTAAAAACCAAATGATTTTCTTGCCTTGGTTTTTATTTTTATTTTCTTGGCCATATAAGACTTTTAATGTCCAGATTTAGGAGGAGAACTTTGCTTGTGAAATCTAATTAATTTCTAGTTTAATACTTGAGGATGGACATACATAATTTTTAGATTTTTTTAAAAAATTAAGATAGCCAGCAGGTATCAAAGGTTGGAAGCACTATGTGGGAGCATTTTTAATAAAATGAGTTTAAGCAGAACTGGAAGGATTGATTTAATGGTGGGATAGATTAGTAAAGTGGCTCTAGAATAATCTGGAAAGTAGCATATAAAACTCACACTTTGAAAACAAAAACCCGCTGTCCAGGTTGTAGTATTGGTAGTGGAGCAGAGTGTAGAAATACAAGTTTCTGAACTTGTAAAGTCTCTATCAGGTAGAAATTGGAAAGGTTTGCATTTTTGATTACCCAGAAAGGATCTCATAATAATATATTAAAATTAAGCTCCAACTAAAAATCCAGATAGGGAAATTAAATGCATGTGGTAATAAGTAAAAATGCTTATTATTTTTGCATTTTATAAAAACCTAAACAAAGCAGAACTGAAGTACAGTATGGCCTGTGAGTTATGAAAATCAGAACTTGTAGATACAGAAACTGATAGAGAAGCAAATTGCAATTTAGTAAGTAGAAGTTGAAGCAAAACCAGTAATGCCTGCTTGTTTGTTTTAGATCTCTCTGGTTAATAACTTCTTGAAGTATGGTTTAAACGAACTCAAACTGTGCTTCCGAGTGAGGCTCACTAGATACCTCTATGAGGAGTATCTCCAGTAAGTGAAACCCTATTTTCAAATATTTAAGTTGGACAGTAATGTTTATGATATCAGATGTTTTTCTTGTTTACTGGATTGTTTTTGAACAAAATGTCTCTTAGACTAGGGGCACATGGGGAGGAGTGACCTGTCAGTGACAGGGCTCTAGTCCTAGCTCTCCTAATAGTCATCAAATCACCCTTCTCTGGGCTTGCTTCCCCATGGCTGACTAAGTTAGGACAATTCTTAGGGTGTCTAGACTGGTCTGTTTGTGTTTATGCAGTGGGTGGTATATGAATGCATGGTTTCTGTAATTGCTTGTTTTGAAATCACTTTTTAATTGCTATTTCAGAGCTTTCACCTATTATAAAATGGGCAACCTGGATAACAGAATAGCAAATCCAGACCAGCTGCTCACACAAGATGTAGAAAAATTTTGTAACAGTGTAGTTGACCTGTATTCAAATCTTAGTAAGGTAAGTTTACCTACTTAAAAAATTTTGTTGCCGGGCGTTGGTGGCGCACGCCTTTAATCCCAGCACTCAGGAGGCAGAGGCAGGCGGATCTCTGTGAGTTCGAGGCCAGCCTGGGCTACCAAGTGAGCTCCAGGAGAGGCGCAAAGCTACACAGAGAAACCCTGTCTTGAAATGCCCCCCCCAAAAAAAAATTGTTAAATTTATTGAATTTAGAATCTGAGCAAATTCATATAGAATTGATTGGATGGAAGGGAATAGTGTATAAATAATTCTTTTAAAAGAAAATTAGGGTAATTATAATTGTTTTAATTATGTAATTTAAAAATCTTATTTCTGTGAAGTATTTGACTTAGAATTGAAAGTAGTGTCTTACAACAGTTTTATAAGAATTTTGTGGACTGATTTCAGCCATTGGGTCTCTTGCCTGTTTACCTCTAGCACTTGATACAGGTTGACTTTTCAGTTTATATTTCAAAGTACACATCCATAAAATGAGACAAGACTTCCTATTTTCAGTATCGTCCTATGTGAAGAAAGTAACTGTGTGTGTGTGTGTGTGTGTGTGTGTGTGTGTTTTGAATGTGTTCACGTGTCAGGTGCCATGCCATACATGTGGAGGGTCAGAGGACAACTTTGGGTGTCAGTTCTTACCTTCCACATGTATTGGAGATAGTATCTCTCTTGTGTTCACTGTTGGGTTTAAGCTGGCTAGCCCACATGCTTCTGGTGATTATCCCATCTCAGTTTCTCATCTCCAGAGGGGACATGCTGGGATTACAGATGCTTGTGCTGCAGTGTTGTGGAGAGCAGAACTTAGATGGTCAGGTTTTCATGGCAAACAATTTATCCACCAACTCATTTTCCTAGCACCTCTCTCTTCAGTGTATAAATAGATCTATGGAGCTAATTTTGTAGAGGAACTGTTACATATTCTTTCCTGTTGGCACTTGAGCAAATCTGTAGCTCAGAAAGTGTCATACCCGCAATAGAGAAGTGTTCTGAAATTATATGCACTATAGTGCATTCTCTGTTTTAAACATGATTTAATTCCTGACTTAAATTATGAATATTATTTTTGGCCAGTAACCTTTACATATATTTGAATTGAATTTTTAAAATATTTTAAGCTCTTTATAATGGGCAAGACAGAGAAAGTGAAAGGTACATTTTTATATGAGCCAATTCATAAAGCAAGTATTAGTACTCAAGTATTAGACTTCAAAAAAATGAACACAATTTGGGTTTCTTGAAAAGAGTTAAAATGCATGCTACTGTCAGAACCCTGTTTGAATTTGTTCTCAGTGAGCAGCAGTACTTTAATATGTAGAAACTTGAGTATTGGATCATCAGATAAGCTCCAGAGACTCACTTGATTATTTCATTTATGTAATTGTTATAATAAAGTAATAGACTCAAACAGTATTACAGAAGAAAGACCCTCTCATTTTACAGATGAAGTTGTATTAAAACCAGAAAAATGCATAGCAGATTTGGAATTATAACTCAAGTAATTTTTTAATGTTACTGTGTTACTAATGGGTAATTATCCTAGTAGAGCTATCTTAATGATGAAGAGAAGTATTTTTCCCACTTGATAGTCAGTAGTCATTGTTTGAGATACCTCTATTTCAAGAGCTCTAATTCTGTATATTCTAATGTTTATTTTACAGCCATTTTTAGACATAGTTTTGTATATTTTCAAGTTAACAAGTGCAATTGGAGCTCAGGTGCGTCCACTTTTATTCTTCTTTCATTTGTATAGATGCATTTGTGTGCACACAGACACACACAGACACACACAGACACACACACACACACATACACACACACACACACATCATCACAGGAGAACTTATAGGAGTTTATATTCTTTTTCCACCATGTAGGGTCCCAGGGATTGAGCTTAGCCTTGGCAAAAAGTGTCTTTACCCACTGAGCCATCTTGCTACCTGTGGCAGGGTCCTGTGCTGTTGTTCCCTTTGGGGGAGGGGACCAAGTAGGTGCAGAGTCAATGACACAGACTCTGGGAGAATGTTGAAACAACAAGCTCAGTTTATTCAGGAAGAGACAAGCCTTATATACCCTCCACCCCACCCTGGGGGGAGGTCTGATGAATATGCATCTGCTGGTGTGACATGGCTGCCTCTCATTGGTTCAGGTCATCTCCAGATCATGTCTCAGCTGCTGTTGCTAAGGCCCTTTGGCAGATCCAGGTTGGCTCTCAGAAAGTATCTTTTTTACTGGTTTGGGCTGACTGGCCCTTAAGCCTGTTAGTGATGAGTCATCCCACAGCTACCCCTGTTCTACATTTTAAGATCTACAATACTATATTGTGATCATCATGAAGGTCTAAGAAAAAAAAATTTTTAAGCTTGGGAACATCTTCACATTATACCTAATATGAGCTGGTTGTAAAGTAATACTATACTGGAGGCTTTAAAAGTATTGTAATTTGGCTTTTAAATATTTATTAAATTAGTTACTTAAATTTTTTTCTCACAATAATAGCTAGAAATATTTAAGCACATATTACATACATTGAACACACATGTACTTACTGTTCCAAAGTAACATCTAAAGAGAAACTTGGCAGCAAATAATTTTAATAAAAAGAATAAAATCATCAATATACTCAGAATGAAATACTCATTTCAGAAGTGTTTTATAACATAAATATTGACTAGTCCATGCGCCTTATCCTCTTGTCTCTGATATTTGTGGTGACAAGAATCTTTCTTTCTGAGTCTTATTGATGTCTAACTTGAATAATTATTTTATAGTTATTACATATTTATAGCAAATCATATAACTGTGTTGGTTTTATGTACCTATATATATGTATCTTTACATCCATTTTGTGGTTGATTAATAATTTGCCTTGTTATTTTTATTGCTTCCCTGTTTGAATTTCCTGTTTTTCTCTTCACTACCTTGTGACTAAGGTTTAATCGTTCTCTAGCTGACTGCACCATAAGAGTGAATAGACCTAATTTTTCTAGTTTCTATACTGTAATTTATATTTCTTGTACATATTGGTATGTACAATTCTGCATTAGCATTTTAAAAATACAATTAGCACCTCTGCTCATGTGCTGTTTTTATTGAAGTGTTTTGAATCATTCAGGTACAATTTTGAAAAATCTTGGTACATATGTTCATATACATTGTACTAGCCATGAAAGATGAGTTAGTTCCTGCTGAAGTTTAAACATTACAATGTTTTTAAAAAAAAAAAAAAAGAGTAGGGCTGGAGAGATGGCTCAGTGGTGAAGAGCACTGACTGCTCTTCCAGAGATCCTGAGTTCAATTCCCAGCAACCACATGGTGGCTCACAACCATCTGCAATGAGATCTGGTGCCCTCTTCTGGCCTGCAGTCATACATGCTGTATACATAATAAATAATAAATCTTAAAAAAAAAAAGTAGTTATTCAGGCAATTATAATGAAGTGAGAAATGTCCACTAATGGAAGTTTCAGGGAAGTATTTAGTGCCTGGAAGAATTGGAGCTGACTTTTGACTGTTTTGAAGAGATACTTAAGATATCCATTAGTTATGTTAAACTTACGTAAAAACAGCGCCTCTGAATGGCATGTTCAGGAAAACAGTTTTGTTTGGGATAAATTTGATTTGAATATGAGAGATGTGTAGAAATTAAGGGTGGTTTGGGAACTGGTTGCATCTTCTAAGATTGTCAGTGTACAGTGAGGTCATTTACAGAGTTGTGAAGTATAGAAGACGAAAGCTTAGTGTACAAGCAGGAAAAGGCTGATAGCTTGTTTAATGAAGTGTCCTCAAGGCACCTATGCACTGTTCGGGTGAGGGTGTATGGCACATACTTGGCAATAATATCTTGTACTCTAAAAATGATAGGCCTAGAAGTGTAAATTTAGGGTGAGACAAGAGTTAGGAAGGAACATAGGGGAATATTAACATTCAAATAGAATGTAAAAAAGAGCTCCGAGAATGCTTGTGGACTCGAGAGAACATTAAGATGGTTCCAGTGGAAGAGTGCTGGATGACTGAGAAGGTAAGTTCCGGGAGAGGTTTTAGGTGAACAGTTGTTGGGGAGGGGAGCTACAGGAGTTGTGGTGGATGATAGTAACAGAAAGGTAGAGACTAGTGTTCTGGTTCCCAGAAAGAAAGGAAAATAAGCCAAGGCTCAGCTTCTCTCAGTCTGTTACTTACAGACCGTCCACTCGTACTTTTATTACCGTGTCCTTGAGCTCCGTGTGTCATTCTCTCTTGTTAACCATAGGGTCCAGCAAGCATGATGGCCTACTTGCTTGTTTCTGGGCTATTCCTAACTCGACTTAGAAGACCCATTGGCAAGATGACAATAACAGAGCAGAAGTATGAAGGAGAATATAGATATGTTAATTCTCGACTTATCACAAATAGGTAAGGGGAAACATTCTAGAACTATAAAGAAAATTTCTTTTTGTGGATGTTGATGTCATTTATATTGAAAGTCTAGCAATATAGTTACTGAAATAGTGTGGTGTTTACTTGTTTTGAAAATAAGCTTTATGAAGAATATTAGTTTTATGAAGTAGAAATCCTGCATGTTTCAAGCCCTCTTTCTGTTAGCCATGTAGTTTCCTTGATTTACCTCTTCATTTCTTCTGTTGACTGATTTTCTGTGAATTTCATCTTAAAGTTTAGTCCTGATATAATTCAAATTTGTTTGTATTTATTCAATGAAACTTTTGCCTTAACTTATCCATAGACATTTTAAAGTTGCGACTGTTTTGCAGTGCTCAGTGATTCTGTTTTCCAGATAGTTTTTATGTGGGGAGAAGGGGACCCTCAGGATCTCTTGAATTCAGGCAGGTACTCTTCCATTGAAGTGATGCCCTTAGACCTCTGGACAGTTTTGAGATCTAAATATGAAGAAAAAAATGTAGGTATTGAAGCCATCCATAATAGCTTCAAAGTGTACCCTTTCTGCTTATCAGTTCTTTCTATATTACGTGATTTTAGCAAGTTATTCATAGCTTCACTCTCTCATAGACTGATAATGGAGTTGTTACGAGGATTAACTCTACATACATGCTTTTGGCTCAGGTTTTGATCAGGAAGTAGGATGCTCTGTAAATTTTCTTGTGTCCATCTGCCAACTTTAAGTCAATTTTGAGGGTCCTAGTATCTGTGTAATACTATGTAGGCTACTCTATAGGAAGTTACAGAATCACTTAGGAGATCTCTCTCGTAATAGTTTCCTCTTCCAGCTAGGTGATAGTGGCATATGCCTTTAATTCCAGCACTCAGGAGGCAGAGGCAGGTGGATCTCTATGAGTTCGAGACCAGCCTAGTCTAGAGGCCAAGTTCCAAGACAGCCAGAGCTGTTACACAAAGAAATCCTGTCTTGAAAAAAACCAACCAAACAAACAATCAAAAAAATATTGTCCTCTTCTCTTGCTTCCTTGTTAAAATCATATTAATTTTATATGTGGAGTTTCATGCTCTAGGGGGGCAGGGGAATAATAGGTACAGTTAGTGAAAAGCTGTTTATGGGATGCTTTTACTAGAAAACAAACATGCTCCCATAGTAGAGACATTGCTTGTGTCACATAAGAATCCTTAGGACAGAGCAGTCAAGGGCACAGTAGGATTGGAGTTGTGGCTCTTGCTGGCTATCCTCTTGGCTCTGTCCTGCCTTACATACCACCCTGTCTTAGTTAGGGTTTCTATTGCTGTGAAGAGACACCATAACCATGGCAACTCTTATAAAGAAAGCATTTAACTGGGGCTGGCTTATAGTTCATTATCATCATGGCAGAATGCTTGGTGGCATGCAGACAGACATGGTGCTGGAGAAGTAGCTGAGAATTCTTCATTTGGATCCGTGGGCAGCAGGAATTAACTGATTGAGTCAGTAGGCCTAGTTTGAGCTTCTGAGACCTCAAAGCCCACCCCCAGTGATGCACTTTCTCTGACAAAGCCACACCTACTCCAATAAGGCCAAATCTCGTAATTGTGCTATTCCCTACGAACCTATGGGGGCCATTTTCATTCAGACCACCACATATCCCTTTCCAATGATTAACTCTTGTGTGCACTTTGATTATAGATTGCGTGCACAGGTGCGTAATAGTACCCATGTGGAGGTCTCAGTTCTTTCCTGCCACCTTGAGTTCAGAGATAGCGTTCAAATTGTCATCCTGCATACAAGTGCTGCCTAGCCATCTCTCCAGCCTCCACACATATTCTCAATGTGTCTAAGCTGTGGTATGTGGGCTTCCGTGTAGATACTTACTTTCTGGTGCTGTAAGAAGTACTTTGTGGGGGCTGGAGAGATGGCTCTGCGGTTAAGAGCACTTGCAGAGAACCTGGCTTTGATTCCCAGCACCCACATGGTGGCTCAACCATCTGTAACTCTGGAAGTCCTTTACTTGGGCAGTTTACATCATATTTACAGGGTAGAAATACTTTAGTTTAGACAAGAGTGATAATTCTAGCTGTTGAACTCTGCTGGTTATGTGACTTTAAAGAATGAATGACTACATTGAGCCTTTCTTCACCTGTAAGGTACTGGCTTCTAAAGAATTCTTCTAATTATACTGAACCTTTCTTCATCTGTATGGAACTGGTTTTTCCCTTCTGAAGATCTTTTGGCCCTTGTGACCCATTCACACTCTCGGGAAATTGTTGAGGAATGGTGTGGTGCAAGAATAAGAAGAGCTTTGGTGCATCTAGCCCTGAGGACACTGCAGCACTGTCGGGACTTTAGGCTTTTCAGTTGTTCAAAGGCTGTATATCAAAATAGCACTACTTGTATTTTTTTGTTATTTTCATCCCCTCTCTCCGGTTTAGGTCTACAATTTAACATGTGGTCTATAATGTCCATCCCAGCCTAATCTTCCTTTATATCAAAGTGTCTTCCTCTTCAGCCTCAGTTACAATTTGTGAGCATTTGCTCACTTCATCTTTAACACCAGGTTACATACAGGTAGCTTATAGTCCAGTCTGTGATCCAGTTAGGTGTGTGCCCATATACTCCTAAAGCTTTGCTAGAAACTGGATCTCAGGTACAGTCCCTGGCTTGGCTTATGCCAGACATTCTCTTAGTGACAGCTATTTCTCTTTATTATTATTATTTGTTTTATTATTATTGAGGAGGCAGCTTGCTACTGAGTGCTCTTGGAAGTCAGAAGATAGCTTTGTGGAGCTTGTTCTCTCCTTCTACCTTTCTGTAGGTTTCGGGGATTGAACTCAGGTTGGCCGGCTTGCACAGCACGCATTTTACCCCCTGAGCCATCGCACTGGACCAAGATGTCCATACAAATATAAATGTTCACTCATTGAACACCGCATTTCAGTTACATTTGAGGGTGAGATAACATGGACATTAATTGCTGAATTATTTTCTTTAATAGTGAAGAAATTGCCTTTTACAATGGGAATAAACGAGAAAAGCAGACAATCCACTCAGTCTTCCGAAAACTGGTAAGATAAAGACTTGAGGGTAACCAGGTGGTGGTGGCGCACACCTTTAATCCAGCACTCGGGAGGCAGAGGCAGGCAAATCCCTGAGTTTGAGGCCAGCCTGGTCTACAGAGCAAGTTACAGGACAGCCAGGGCTACACAGAGAAACTATCTTAAAAAAGCAAGCAAAACAAAACACCTGAGGGTCCCATGTTTTTTTGTGTGTGTGCACTTATACAGGTATGAATACATAGTTAAAGATGTATTTTAAATAGCAAGTCTTTACACTGTGTTTTAAACTATAAATGAGTTTAAAACTATTGCATTAACATTAAATTCTCCATTTGTTAAATGGGATGATTTACTAAAATAGTCTTGTGCATTTTTGCAGTAGTTGCTAAAGAAGTCTCATTGGGTGATTAAGTTAATAGCTCCCACAGATTAGTGGAGAATATTTTATAGAGCAGGAATCAGCAAGATAAATAAGGACAAGATAGTTATGTATATATTTTACATTTCCTGCCCATATGGTCTCTGTTGGAACTATAATCTATGTGTGAGTGGGTGTGGCTATGCTAATAAAACTTGATTGATAACGCAAGTGACCTTTGATTTGGAATATAGAGATTTTTTAAAAACAGTTTTTCTTTATTTGCTGCTTGGAAATTTTGAATTCAAATAGTTTTACTCATTCAGCAGATACTGAGTACCAGCTAGGGTGCTTGGTAGGTGCCATCATTAGGTGCTAATGATAATTAGTGGTGAGCATGATAGATGAAATCCTGTCTCTAGAGAGCTAATATTTTAATGGAAGTTGTGATATTAAGTACATATTTTACAAATACTAAAACGTTGTCTTGGGCTATTTTAAAAATTATATTTTTGCCATTTAATGTAACTTGAGATTTTAGAGTGCTCACTGATTAGAGCATCTAAAGCTCTTTTCCTGAAAACTGCTGTCCACTGACCAGCTTTTCACATCACTTCTCTCAGCCTGGGGGTTTTCAGCCCAAATACCAACAGCTTATTACAGCTTTACCTTCTCTGACAAGCCTGTTTGAAATGGATTCTCATCCTTCTTCTTTGCTTTAGTGACTGATGAGTTTGTATGTCTCTAGCAGTATTGTAAACAGCATTATACTATTATGTGTAATATGTTGTTGTTAAGTAATGGTTTGATGGGGTGTGTTTGGAACCTGTTTTTTTCTCAGTGTTGTGCTCATTGTGTGGTGTCTAATAGAGTGATGAATCATAGCTACTCAGTACCTGTTTGTAAATTAACTGTGCTTTATCCTTAGGGAAAGTTAGTTCTTTTACTTGTAAAGAAAAAAAATGCATTTTTCTTTTGTTTTCTTTCAGGTGGAACACCTACATAATTTCATTTTCTTTCGGTTTTCTATGGGTTTCATTGATAGCATCATTGCCAAATGTAAGTATGTTTTAAAAGAGATGGTGTGATATGATTTGTGGGGCAAGTGAAGTAATGATACTTAATTTAACTGTTTTGTTCCAGATGTTGCCACTGTAGTCGGGTACCTGGTTGTCAGTCGCCCTTTCCTAGATCTGTCGCATCCTCGGCACCTTCATAGCACACATTCAGAGCTCCTAGAGGTGAAATAATAATATTGATGAGGGCAAAATTCACATTAAGGCTTTGCTCTTATTTTAGAAATGTGAGCAAAATCTAATGCTCGTTTCTCTTTAAGGATTACTACCAAAGTGGAAGAATGCTTTTGAGAATGTCTCAAGCTCTGGGCCGTATAGTTTTGGCTGGACGTGAAATGACTAGACTGGCTGGGTAAGATTTGTAATAATAAGCAATGCATTGGATCAGTTGTAAATATATATTATTCTTACAATGTGGTACCCAGTTGAGATTAAGATGAGGGAGCGACCAACCCTTCCTACTCTAGGAAGCTGGTTTGGGTAGAAAATAAGAAGACCTCTCTCTCAGTGAACTTTTTGTGCTTCCTGAGGACAGCTGTTTTGAATCTTACCCAGAATAGTGTTATGTTTGCTGTGTTTCACAGACTCTGGCCTCGCATAAGTTGGAAAATGATAATTCTTGGCAGCCCTTTCTTACAGAAATTTAAGTTAGTTAGTAGAAGTTTCACATTTGAACATTTTTGTTCTCAACTATAGATTTTTACCCCTAAGGGTTTATACCAACAACTTAGCTAAATAAATGAATAGAGGTTGATTTTAATGGAATAAACCAATTACCTTGTGGCATCTGTGGATAGCTGTAGATATGTTACCCAGTAGTAAAACTGTTTTAGATCATGGGATGGGATTGAACAGCTCAGAAGCAGAAATAGAAGGCAGAAACCTCAAACCATACTAGGGTGTGAAAAGTGCCGCAGACTTTGGATTGTCTAAGGAAATTTGCTGCCCTCAGCTCTTTTGTAGGCCTGTATCTGTTCCTGTGTTCTCTCTGCTGTCATAGTTGCTAGGGTCTTCATAACAAGACAGAGGTAAACACTGTGAGGCCTTGTTCTTGAGAAGCTGCTATGTGCTGTACTCATTAGTAACTTCCTCAGACTTGTATGAGTTCATCCATGTCGGTTTTCCTTGCAGGGGTTCTTTTTTTCTCCTCCCCACAAAAAACATTTTATTAGGAAGTGATTGGTATATTAAAAAACATCATATTTAATGCACACAAAATCATGGATATAAGAACAAGTATGCTTCTGTGAAACTATCAACACCAAGAGTGTAATTGTACCTATCACCTCCAAAAGTTTCCCTTTGGGAGTTTCTGCCTGTTATTTACACCAAATAAACAAACAAATAACTATCCCCTTTGCTTCTCTGATAAGAAAACTTCTCTTTGACCTTCATGACCTTCTTATACTCCCCAACTTCTTGCTACTGGATTGATTTCTATTGTCCCATGAACTCCATCATATATTCAGAATTCTTCATCTTTTCCCTTCTTCAGAGTATGAGAGCAGAAATAGCTTCAGTTTCCCCATTTAGAGAGAAGTAGTATGCCTTTAGTGAATCCTTCCTTCTGAGAGAAAGTATTAGATGTGACAAGAAGTCACTCCAGCAGCTCAGGACCCAACCTTCCTGGGTCTGCAAAGTGTACTAACAAGAATACTTGACAAAGGGAAACACTGTTGTCTTGCCTCTTAATGGGGTGTTGTTGAGAAGAGGATCCTGTGAAACCTCCTCCCTTTTTTTTTCTTTCTCTTTTACTGAAGCAAAATAGGACACATGTGTTATCATTAATATTTTATGCTGATGAGACTTCTTTTATGTCCCTTATGCTAAGTTATAATTTTAAACATTTCAGTTTATATAAAAGATGTAGTAATACCCTGGACTTTGATTATGGTTTCTGTTAAATTTTAGTTTTACGGCTCGGATTACAGAATTAATGCAAGTACTAAAGGATTTAAATCATGGCAAATACGAACGCACGATGGTATCACAGCAGGAAAAGGGTAAATATAAACACCACAGTTTGTAGTCATAGTTTTTAGTTGCTCCTAATATATGAGGTTTTAATAATTGTTTTCCATTTAAGGTACTGAAGGAGCACAAGTTAGTCCCTTGATACCTGGTACTGGAGAAATCATCAATGCAGACAACATTATAAAGTATGTACAGGAAAAGGCTGTGCTGTACTATATATATGCATTTATTACACTTCATGGCAGCCTTTCTCATCAGCTTGTAGTTACATGTGTAGTGTAAAATTGACTTTAAAAATTTTAAATAGCTTTGGGGTATCATTGACATAAAAGTTATATATATTTAAGGCCTATAATTTGATGTTTTGATATTACATCCACACTGTAAAACAATGTCCATATTCCAGCAAATTATTGTATCTCTTGTCTCTTCATGTGAACGTGTGTATGTATGTGTATGTGTACATGCCATTTCATGTGTGTAGAGCATATTTTTAACTATTGTCCCTATGCTGCTGGTTAGACCTCTAGAACTTACTCATCTTCCTTCATACTTTCTGAATGACACCACTTCCATTTTCCCTTCCCTCAGTCCCTAGCAACACTCTCTTCTATGAATTTAATGATTTAGATTCTGCATATAAGTTATATATGAACTGTGTTTCTTTTTCTGTCTTACTTTGTTTACCGTGATGCTCTCTACCATCAAAAATGACTGATTCAGTTCTTTTAAAACTATGTTGTGGTTTTGAGAGTTTAAAACGGATTTTTACTTATGTGCTTGTGTGTGTTCCTACTTGTCTGTATGTGTACCATGTTTGTGCAGGTGCATGTGGGAGCAGAAAAAGGCATTGAATCCCCTGGAACTGGAGCTACAGGTGGTTGTGAGCCACCTGATATGGGTGCTGGGAACCAAACCTGGGTCCTCTGCAAGAGCAGTAAGTGCTCTTAACCACAGAGCCATCTCTCCAGCTTTTTTTTTTTTTTTTTTAAGACTGGATAATACTCCTTTGTATGAGTGTGTACTTACACATATGATATATTCTTTATCTTTTTATCATTTGAAAGACTTTAAGGGAGTTTCCCCTTTTGGTTTGTTTAATAAATACTGCAGTGCGTATGGGAGAGCAGATACCACTCTGTGACAATTATTTTATTTCCTTTGGTTATCTCTCTGGAATAGGATTATCTCTCTGAAGCAGAGAACTTATAGCAGTTAAGTCTTTATTTTTCTGAGGACCCTCCATGCTGTTTTCCTCTCATTGCTGTTTAAATACATTCTTACCAACAGTGGTTAAAGGTTCCCATTCCTCTGCATCTCGCCAGCACTTACCTTCGTCGTGATAACTGTCGTCCTAACAGGGTGATACTCATTGCAGTCTTGAAATGTAGTTCTCTGGTGGTTAAAATCTTGAGACCCTTTTCAGTTGCATTTTGTCTTCTGAATGTATTCTTTTATGAAGTGTCTGAATGGTCGTTTACTGTGTTGGGTTATTTCTGTTTGGGGTATTGAGTTATTTGAGTTTTTTACTTGTTTTTAATTTCCCTTTTTTTATTAATGTCCTTTTTAGGTTTGATCATGTACCTTTAGCAACACCAAATGGAGATATCTTGATCCGAGATCTTAGTTTTGAAGTAAGTTTTTAAATGTGCATATAAGAGTTTAAATTACCTTCAAAATATGAACTGGAAATTTGAATATTTAAATTAACTTTAAGGTTTGAGTTGTCTCTATCTAAACCCATACTATTACATTTGAAACTAACTCTTTGAACCATCTAGAAATCTCCTTTTTCTTAAAATTAACTGGGCTTTAAAATTTTCAGTGATTACTACTGCATCAAATATGTTTTGTTGGAGAGATGGCTCAGCAGTTAGAACTTAAGCTCTCACAGAGGAACCAGCTTTTGTTCCCAGCACCCACATAGCAGCTGACTACTGTCTGTAACTCCAGTTCTAGGAGATCTGACATCCTCTTCTGGTCTCTGAAGGCTCCTGCACACACATAGTACACATAAACTTATGCGGGCATGCACATACACAAATGAAAAAATAATCTTCAAACAAATTTTTTTGCAAATTAAGTCCATGACAAAAAGATGCGTCTAATTAGATTTACCATGTATAATGAAAACTTAAACTTGCAAATACAACTTTAATCGCCTTAAATAAAAAACTCTAAATAAAAAGTCTCTCTGGGGGGGTGTTTATGCAGGAAAATTTATATCCATACAAACAATACAAGGTCATTCTCTCTCTTTACATTTTATTTATATATTTTGTGTGGTGTGTGCTGGGGGTGGAGCACATGTCATATTAAGTATGTCAATGTCAGAACACAATTTGAGTGAGTGGGTTCTCTTCATCTACTATGTGGGCTCCAGGAGTTGAACTCAGGTCATCAGGCTTGGCAGGAAGCGTCTTTACCTCCTGAGCCATCTCACTAGTCCCTGAAAAACTAGCAGCGCAGTTGCACCTTGTGTAGCCAGTTGGCTGTCAGTCAGGTAAACAGTGATATTGATTTGGTGTGTTTTCCTAATTAAACTGGTGATGTGATAGGTAAAATGAAAAGGCAGTCCGTGACTGTTTTTGTGTGGTTTGTATCTTGAACTTTGAGGATTGCTGTTTTAGGTTATTTGTCTGTTGAGACTTTCTGAGCTCGAAGTCTTAAAAATTAGTAACACGTTCTTACCCTACAAATGGTCTCTTAAGTTCCAGATACCGTCCTGTAGAGCACACTGCCCAGGAGAATTCTGGGCCGCTCTGTGGCCAGGGTGGGTATTGAGCATTGAAAGTGTGGCAGGTGCGGTCATCAGACTCAGTTGTAGAGTGTATTTAATTTTAATTAGCTTGATTTAAATAGCCATGTGTGACAGTATTAGACAGTCTTGCTCTAGAACCCTCCTCTGTGTGTACCCTTGTGCTAATGTATTTGTATGTGTTTTTTAGCTGCTTTCACTGAAATGTTTTCTGATGGCTTATAAAATAAAGAATATTGTTAGATTTGTTTTTAAATTCTTATAATCTTAGGTAATTCTTTGGTTTTCTGCTCTTACTAATTTATATTTACTAAATATATCTACTGTTTTAAGTAACTAAGAATTAGAAAATGTTAGTTATGCAAAGTGAGTATTGTATCATTGTCATGCCTCCTTTACAGCCAGGAACCGTAACAGGATGTAGAAACCGTACTGTGGTTGGTAAATATTGGCAGGCCTGGGGTGAGGAGCATTTCTCTCAGTCTCAGCTGCTTCCTTTGTAAGGCAGCTGCTCCTTCTTCCCGCCAGCAGCCCTGAGCTCCACTCAGACAGTCTGTGCTCACTGCTGCTTGCTTTTCTAGTTTCATTGGCCAAGTCTGTCTGAGGCCCTAGTTTTCCCAGCTTTGCCATGGCCTCCTTCTCCCCCCATAGTCGTGTTCCTGACTCACCTGTTCTCTTCCTTTGGTCCCTGTTTCTCTTTCTCTGGAAACTGTCTTCTTGTTCTCTTGGTCTGCTGTTAAGAATCCCTCTTCTGCCTCACCTCTAGGTTAGATTTGGTCTTTTCTTGTTTGTCTTCCCAGGATTTTCCTCAACATGGAGTTTCTTTATGGAACAAACATCCTTCAATTCTTTATCATTTCCAGTTAGTTGTGCCCATCTGACTCACTTTTGAAAATCAGTATTCCTTTCTTTGGAAAGTCGTCATAAGGCCGACTTGGCCATCAGAAAGCACATATTTCCTACTTGCTTGCATGTTGTGTTATAGCTAAACAATGTGCTTTCTGCAGGCTAAGATTTTAACCCTCATCCTTTATGAGCTCTCAGTACAAGCGTAGTTTATTCCTTTTTAAGATAAATAGTATTCATTGTGTGCATATACTACATTCTGTTTAGCCCTTCATCTGCTTGGGCTGTTTCTACCTTTTGGCTACTTTAAATAATACTGATGGCTGTCTATTTTATCTCAGTAGGAGCCCTCAGTTGGTTTGTGCTAGGTTTAGGACTTGCTGACTACTACCTCTTCCTACCTCTTACCTCTGTTCTCTTTGCTGTCTTCTCCAGCAGAAGCAGTCTGTCTGTCCTGTGAGATGAGGCTCATTCCACTCCTCAGGCCTGCTTGCTATGGGTGGCCAGGAGTGGTTTTCTCATGATAAACTCCTTACACATTCTGGAAGTTTTCTCAGTTCTCACTTTGAGTGGGGTGTTTTTTTTTTTTTTTTTACCCTGTGGCTTTTCTCCACAGTACTGAGTCTGTAGTATACAATTTAACTTATTTTTTGTATATATTCTTGCTGACACAGAAGTTATGCACAGTGTTATCTAAAAGAGCAAAAGAAAATACGGCCTCCATGTCTAATCATTGGGGAACTTTTAGGTAGAATGGTACACTCTTAGTGTGTACTACAGGCATTAAAAGAATGAGCAAAAGGGATATAAATACAGTGACCTGCAGGAATATTTGTGACATACTATTAAGTAAATATAGACCTCTGAGTAAAAGAGTGTAGTCTACAGTTCAGTTAAAAATATGTTAATAAACAGGAATATACACAATTATTATTGTCGAGAATCCTCAGATTTTTTAAGCTTTCAAATTTTATATTCTGATTAAGACTACACATTGAACAGTCTAAATCAATGATGTTTTTTAAGAGAAAAAGGAAACAGAAAAAATTGAAAGTAAGCAGAAGTCAAAGGTTTCTCCCTACATCACTCCATAGTTGTACCTAACACCACATTTACAGGTAAAATGCGAAGCTAATAATAAGCAGAGACCCCTTTGACTCTAAGGAAATGCACATGCTTAATTTAGTTAATTAGTTAATTCAAAGACTTACTGTCTTTCAGGTTCGATCTGGGGCCAATGTTCTCATTTGTGGTCCAAATGGATGTGGAAAGAGTTCCCTCTTCCGCGTTCTTGGTGAAGTATGTGCACACTGGTTTCCAAAATTTACCATCTTATTTTGTAATGCTGTTAGGTTCTGAATGTCACAGTCACTTCTGTCCTCTCTTTGTGTTCATAGTTATGGCCTCTTTTTGGAGGACGTCTTACTAAACCTGAGAGAGGAAAGTTATTTTATGTTCCTCAGGTAAGACTTTGAGCTCTTTTGTAACCTTCACGACTTTTTGGTTTACTATTTCAAAATGTACTTTTAATGACTCTTGCTATGTCATTGTGACTACTAGCGACCCTATATGACCCTGGGAACACTGAGAGACCAAGTGATATATCCAGACGGAAAGGAGGATCAGAAGAAGAAGGGGATATCTGACCAAGTAAGGGGTGATCACATCCTGCATTCACCAAGCATGCCCACTTCAGATTCTTTGTGTTTTAGACGTCAGATAGTGTGGCGTAATCTAAAGCCTTCCAAACCATGGTTCCAGCTCTCCAGGCGGTGGCAGGAGGATAGCTCCTTCACTGAAGTGTTATTCATGGCATGTTTTAACCATTGTGACAGTGCTGTATCCTCATCACCCTCATCCTCAGTTATATGATACCCTTACCGTCTGTAAGCTCCCAGACAGTTTAAGGGTAGTATGGCTAGAGACTGACAGTTCAGTTCTTCTTTTCTGAAGAGCACCTACCTGTCCACGTGGTTGGCCATGGAGTTAATGAGCTAGTCTAACAATAAGGTGAGACAGGTCATTAGCTTCTAATACACTTTTTCGGTCTTTCATCTTTGTGTAAAGGTGCTGAAGGAATACTTGGATAATGTGCAGTTGGGTCATATCCTTGAACGGGAAGGAGGCTGGGACAGTGTTCAGGACTGGATGGATGTACTCAGCGGAGGAGAAAAACAAAGGATGGCGGTCAGTATCCTCTGCAGACTGGTACCAAATACTTCTTAGAGTCACTGTTAGAATGCAGAGTTTGGCTAATCCGAACACAGAGTTTTATCTTTTCTCAGCAACTATTAAAGTATTAGTTAGTTTAAATTACAATAAAAGTTCTAGGAAATGTTCAACTTCATATAAATTTGGAATTCTGAAAAATGTATCAGTAATGCTATTGTTCTGTGAAAGGGAAAGCTGTAGATCTGCTATATCCCACCAGTTCATTTTTCTAGACATTGGCCTTGTGAGGATGGCGATCGTGGTTCTATCTTTCTGTAGCTTTTCCCTCTAGATAGCACGCTTCTCTCTTCCAACTGCTCTCCCTGAGTAGCTGGAAACACTGGAAACCTGAGTTCTCCATGCTGGCCTTTGCCATTGTCCTCCATCACTGTTACTGTAACTTGTTTCTCCACTTACTGACCTACTCCTAAAGTGAGTTAGAACTTTAAAACTTTCCTAGTGTAAAGAAGAATTGGAAAGACACTGTTTGATTTATATATAGATATAGATCTATATATAGATATATATCTATATATAAAACAAAGTTACCTTGGAAAAAAACAGATTTTCCCCCTGCTTCCCAGCACTTACTCTTCCAGTATACCATCCCCTCATTATTTATTATATTCCAAGCTCCCACAGAACAGCCCATTAAACTCTGAGCAGGAAATGGCTTTGCCAGCTCCAAGTTCCAAATGCTTCCACTACCCTTCCAAAAAACACCATGGTTAGGTCCATTGTAGCAAAACTCCACTGTTGGTACCAGTTTCTGTCCCAATTCGCTTTAATTGTTGTGATAAACACATGTCCAAATCCAATCTGGAGAAGAAACTTGGTTTTAGCGTACGTGTTACAGACCATCGTCTAGTGAAGTCAGGGCAGGAACTCAAGGCAGGCTCTTAAAGCAGAAACCACAAAGGATGCTACTTACTGCTCGCCCGAGGATGGTACTGCCCCAGGGAGCTGGGCCTTCTTTTTTTTTTTTAAATAATTTTTTATTTGAAAAATGTTTTTCTTTCCTCTTACATACCAACCCCTGTTCCTCCTCCCTTCTCTTCTCCTGCTCTCCCCTTCACCCCCACATCACCACCATCCCCTCCTCATAGAGGGTGAGGCCTCCCTTGGTAGTCAGCACAGGCTGTCACACCAAGTTGGGGCTGGATCTAGCCCCTCCCCCCAGTATCAAGGCTCAGTAAGTCATCCCACCATAGGGAATGGGGTCTAAAAAGCCAGTTCATGTGCCCAGGATAAGTCCTGGTCCCATTGCCAGGGGACCCACAAACACATCAAGCCATACAACTGTCACCCACATTCAGAGGGCCTAGTTCAGTTCCATGCAGGCTCTCTGAGCTGGGCCTTCTTCAGTTAGTAATCAAGAAAATAGGCTAGAGAGATGGCTTAGTTAAGAGTACTGTTTGCTCTCCTAGAGGACCCAGGTTTGATGCCTAGTACCCACATGGCAGCTCACAACTGTTGGTGACTCCACAGGTCTACATCAGATGCCTTGTGTATTTACTTTTTTAGACAGAGTCTATCACTGAATTTGAAGCTCATAAGTTGGCTGGGGTGGCTGGCCAGTAAGGGCACGGGATCCGTTTTTCTGCCTTCCAGCACTGGATTGGAGGTGGAGGTCACCATGCCCAGCTTTTTGTTTTTTTTTTACCATGGGTGCTGGGAATTTGAATTCAGGTCATGATGTTTGCAGAACTGGCACTTTACCCTCTGAGCCATCTTCCCAGCCCCAGTCCTCAGTTTTCTACCATACTACTTTACCTCTCAGCAGAAGAACTCGTTTTATACTTGAAAAAGAGAGGCTGTTGTCCAGGTCAGTGACAGCTAATTTTTGAGTGCTTAGTAGATGATAGCCAGTATGCCAAGCAGATTCCAAAGGCTAACACATTGTGTCTTTAAAGCAGTCCTATTAAGTAATCCTGAATATCCCAGCCACCAAGGAACTGCACTTGAGTGGGTTAGGGCTTGCTGAGCCGACTGTTGATGTTAGAACTGGTGAAAGGTGGCTTATCAAGCTCAGCTCAGGCAGCATGCTGGCTTGAACATTTGCTTTACAGCTTCCTTGTTTTGTGGCGACAGATAGCTGACAGCATGGAGGGAGATGGAGACACACACATAGACACATGATGAGAAAAGGGAGGCACTTGGGAAATGCTGTCAAATGAGCTGTATCTATGTGATCGTGTCTGTTTGTTGCTTCCTCTTCCTCACCTCATGCACATGCATGTAAACCTCAAGAAAGCAGTTTGTTTTAGTTATCCACTTGGTGTAGATTTGACTAGAACAGCAGTGTAAGTGTTAGGTGTATTGTAGTGATTTAGTCATGGTTTCTATGTTAGTGAATCTTACAGCTTAGGCAAACACGCAAACTCAAGGATGCCATATACAGACTGTTGCAATTCCATAAAGGGTTCACTTGGATTGAAAGAATGACATTGAGCAGACACTTGAAAGATGTCTGGACCAGAGTCTGGCATTGGGACTTAAGAAAGAATAAGCTTGAAGTGATAGCACAGGCATGGTCCCAGCATTCCAGAGGCAGAGGCAGGAGGATTGCCATGAGTTTAGGCCAGCCTGGGCTACATAGTGAGTTCTGGCCACCAGAGGCACAGAATGAGAGCCTCTATCAAACAGAAACAAACAACAGCAAAATCAGAAGAAAAGAAAGGAAAAAGTGGCATGCAGCGTCTAAGGCTTAAGATGCCTTACTTCAGAAGGAAAGAAGGGAAAGGAAAGTGACACGTGGGTCTCTAAGGCCTAGGATGCCTTATCCTAGTAGTTGAGCGCTGGCTGGATGTCGAGATCAGAGCAGGAGGAGGAAGACTCCACAGGACCTTGGAGATGAGAAAGGGGAAGCTGTGGAGAAGGTTTAAGTTGGGTGGGGTTCTTTGATTTGCGTATGGGATAGATTGTCCACGGAGAATGGAGGAAAGCAGAGAGAGAGCTGAAGGTTGTGTAATCCTGGCAGAAAGTGAGTGTTCTCTGGGATAAGGGCACGGCAGAGACGAGGAACTCTGAAGAGGAGAGTGGCTGAGAGAGAGGGTTAAGACAGGGCCAAGAAGATTCATCTGGGATTTAGTTCTGAGAACTCCACATACACACGCCACGTGGGAAAGCACTAAAAGGAAGAAGACAGCAGCAGAGAGGGAGGGACTCCAGTGGCTTCACTGTTACTCTCAAGAAGGGAGTGGTTTGAGTGGAATGTTTCACACAACATAAGTGGATTGGGTTTAGGAACATGTCTCCTGCCTGGTTTGGGGACATGATCTCTGTTGGGGGCAAGTGACAGAATAACTGTCCAAGACAAGGACAGACCTTTCCAGAGAGTAGAGTGCACTCGGAGTGGAAGTAAGGGAAGAGGTCCCACAGCCTTGCTGATGAAGAGTCGGTCTATCTACAAGATCAGCAAAAGCTTTCAAAGACTGCGCACACCCGGGCCGACAGTGGAGGCTTGGCAGTGCTAAAGGATACTGGCGGGAGCTCTAATAGGTGCCATCACTTAAACAGCACCTGATTAAGATCTGTGATCTGAATTTTAAGGTCTAGTTCAAACACAAAACTTGTTTGTCTAGTGAACTTCCATTATTTTAAAACTCAGTCCCATCTCACAGCAGTTTTTGTTTTTCTCTTAGCAATAAATATTTCCCACACACTATATTTCTCTCTTTGTTTAAGATGACAGTAAAAACAATTTGTTTTATCTATATTATCTCTATTTTTCTATCTATATTTTCTATCTATATTTTTATCTCTAGGAATGATGCTTTTTAGTTAGAATAATTTTCATATTTTAGCTTTATATAAAAGACTCCAAAAAACCATATTTAACTGAAGTAAAATTATCTTTCCTTATTAGTTTTATCTTTAGGACTGTCTCTGTTTACACAGACTATCTCCTTTTATGCTTTAGATGGCAAGATTGTTTTATCACAAGCCCCAGTTTGCCATTTTGGATGAATGCACAAGTGCAGTCAGTGTGGATGTGGAAGGCTACATTTACAGCCACTGTCGAAAGGTGAGTGTCACGCCACAGGTGCTTTATTGGGGTGTCTGTGTGTCATGTCCAAACACAAACCCACACCAAAGGGAAAGTCCAAGCCACAAGATTGGTACCAAAAGATAATGCCCTATATTGTCTTTAAATTGGTAACTAATAGATATGAACAGAGTACAAAGAATTATTGGTGTATTTGAAATACAACTTTATAGATATGAACAGAATACAAGGAATTATCCTTGCATTCTAAATAGAACTCTCTCTAGCAATTTCTTAGACATGGTACAGTATTTAAATATATTCACCTTTTACCTCATTACTTAGACTTAACAAAAAAAAATTCTTAACTTTCCTTTGTCCCATTAACTTTACCTATATATCACTTTTTAAATCAAGAAAAGTCAATAGTTGATTTTTGGCAATCTAAAATTTTTTTCAGTTTCTCATTTAACATTAAAGAGAACAGTGGTGCTGCTTGGCCAAAACTAAGCCATGAGCATGAGATTTAATTATGGAAAGGTAGCATCTGGTGTTCAGATCTCAGCATTTAAACTTTGCCTTTGTGTTTTGGCTTAAGTAATTCTAATATACAGTATGCCTATTCTAATTAAGGTCTAATCCAATTATAAAATCAGGAACAGAAAAATATATCTAAGTGGCTTTTGATGCAGTTGAAATGTGTGTTTAACAAAGCTGATAATATACTTATCTTCTTATGCAGGTCCTCACTAATTTGCACAAGGGAGCCAAACTTATGACACAGTTTCAGTGATATCACTGGGTGCCAGCAGAATAATTTAGTCATAAAATTTCATGGTAGAAATTATCCAGAATTTACTTAGGTTAATCTTTTAAAATTATTACAAAATAAAAATAAAATTAGTGTCTGGAGAGATGACTTGGTAGTTAAGAGCACTGGCTGCTCTCCAGGAGGACCTGGGTTCAGTTCCCAGCATCTATATGGTGGCTCACAACCACCTATAACTCCAGTTCCAAAGGATAGGACACCCTCTTTGGCCTCTGAGGGCACTTTGTATAGCTGGTAGATTTACATTTGCCGAATCTCCCAAACATAAGAGGTGTGTGTTGAAGATCTGACCTCAGGTAGTGTTGTTTCTCACCCTCATATGTATTGGCTAGATAACTCCTAGGCAGTCTGTGCAAGGGCTGTCCTGGGCATTATACTGTGTTTAGCAACAATTCTGGTGTCTGTCCATTAGATGGCAGTATTGTCTTCAGTCATGAGAACCATTGCTCTCACTGATCCAGAGCAACTACAGTTGAATCTATTGAAGCTTCTCTGAAAATCTGAAGTGCAGTTGAAATCCTGAAAGCTGGACTAAGACTGAACATCTTTTTATAATTTTATAGCAGGCTATTGCATAGCAATACCTCATCTAAACTTACAAAAGATTCAAACTTTTTTGTCTCAGTGTCAGTATTTGTACACGTTAGTATAGACACACGCAGAATTCTGCCTTAGAACCTTCTAGAACAGATGGAATAATCACACTTCCGAATGTGTCTGAATTCCAAGGCACATCCCAAAATAAGACTGCAATAGCGAATTATGACCCTGCATTTGAAAGCAAATTGGCTGTAGACCATTTATGCTATTTAGTCCTGATTTGAACCTTTTGCTTTTTTTTTTTTTTTTTTCGTTTTGTTTT
>CABHPP010148562.1:27520-39542 GCA_902168425.1 Peromyscus attwateri
TGTTTTTGTTTTTTCAAAACAGGGTTTCTCTGTGTAGCTCTGGCTGTTCTGGAACTTGCTCTGTAGACCAGGCTGGCCTTGAACTCACAGAGATCCTCCTGCCTCTGCCTCCCAAGTGCTGGGATTAAAGGCATGCCCCACCACCGCCTGGGTACCTTTTGCTATTTTTATCTTACTGTTTTTCATAATAAATCAAATGTAGGGGGATGTATTTTGACATTAATTCTTAACTAGCCACTGACCATGTTATCCTAACAACTTAAATGTGTGTAATTTGTGGCTTACTGTTACTGATGTAAATGTAAACCTTTTCTTTGAATTAGGTTGGCATCACCCTCTTCACTGTTTCACACAGAAAATCCCTTTGGAAACACCATGAGGTTTGTATTTCTTTCCCTGTATGGGATGATGAATGTTTATCTCACATAAAAATGTGGGTCTTGGTGACCGATTTTGGATTTCATGGTGAATGTTGCTATATAAGCTTACACCTTAAGGCAAAGGGTGATTTTGAGTTTTATAGTATACAGTAGGACTTTGTTCAGTATTATTCCATCAGTTTAGAAAGCTGTAACATACATAAACTCTAGCTCTACTGATATTAGCGAGCAGTTAGTTCTCTAGTGTTAAGTGACTGCGGTCTAATAGCTATGGGTAAAAGAACTGTGTCATTATTCACGTTGGACAGAAGAAGAGAAAATCTTAAAAGTTAGGTGGCAAAAGCTTAGGAGCATTTTCAGTAGAGGTCAGGACTGTAAGGGAGAGATGGCATAATGCCAGCCATGTTTGGAATGTAATAAAGTAGGATCTGTCATCAGTCACAGCCATTTACAAAGATACTGTGTTTGCATAGGACAGAAGCGCTGTGTATTCTGGGTAGTGTCCATAGGGTTGGTGAGGTAATGTTGAGAACAAGTTCTTCCCTTCCCTCCACTTCTCTAATCTCCCCTTCTCCTCCAACTTCCCCCTTGTTTCTCCCTTTCTCTCCCTCCCTGTGCCCATGGGATCTAGCCCTAGGCCTTGGGTTTGCTAGGCAAGAGCAGTGCTCATGTGAAGGGGTGTGGGGGACACAAAGAGCAGCTAAGAAACCACAATACAGAAAAAACAAATCTTTATATATAAAAGTTCACTAACTAAAAACAGGAGGCTTTGTTCTGTGTCTTCAGAAGGCACATGAATGGCTCCTTTTCATCTCTGCTAAACCTAAACAAAAGACTTGAAAGTGGAGATTGGTAGCTGACCAGTCTGAAGCATCAGTGCTGCACTGGTGAGCTGCCCAGGCTCTGGCACGGGTTGTCCTGGTAGCTCTGAGCTGCCATCCAGAACTGTGGAAGCATCCTCATTTGTGGGATGCCTGTGCAAACGTACCTATTCGTAGTTACTGACTTTCCCTTCTCTCCCATAGTACTACCTGCATATGGATGGTAGAGGCAATTATGAATTCAAAAAGATCACAGAAGATACAGTTGAATTCGGATCGTAAAGACCATCTCCAGAACTTCACCTACTTCGATGAAACAAGAATGCATTTGTTAATGCAAAGTGCATTGTAAAATAAGGTTAAGCTTGTTTTTTTAAAAAAACAAAGCAACAAATTGACTAGATACAGGATCTAATTGAAACATGTTAAAACACTTAATATTGTATAGGATATTGCTAATTGTGTATATGTTGGTTTAATTATTAATTATGTACTAAGAATGTCCTTATTCTTGTGGTTAAAAAACCTGCCTGAATTAAATTGGGCTTAAATCAGTGTAACCTGATTCATCCTGGGATGTAAACCATTTGAAGTCAGCTAATTTGACTTTTATGGCTCTATCTTTTCTTTTAATGAAGAACCCTATTTAAAACTGGGGTCATTAGCTGTTCTGTCCTAACAAAATAGTCTTTGAGTTTCATTTCTATGTGCCCCATGGTAATGGGAACCAACCAATCACAATGTATTATTAAAATGTATACAGGATAGCACTTATTACCCATGGCAGATTTCTTTAGCTGCTGATTTATACTCATTCCTCATACAAGCCTTGAGGTACATTTGACTCCAGGAGAGCCATTTGGGTTTTCTTTAGCTAAATAATCAGTGTACCCCTCAGTCTTATGGACTGAGTTGCTTTGAAGGTTCTTTGTGGTGGTGTACAGCAGTGTGTGTAGTTGTGCTTACAGCCTGTGGTTAATACACGTTACACCCAGTTTTATCAATGTTTGGGGTGTCCAGGCAGGATCTTCTGTGTCAAGCTCAAGGTCTTACAAGAATTTTAGATTTTTGAGAAAAGAATTGGACAGGTTCATCAGAAATGTGGTTGTGTAGTGGTGAACGCCGTATGACTGTAGAGGCACTACACGAAGTAACACACTGAGCACGCAGTGTTACTGCTGTCCTTGACTGGGTTTTTGTTTTTAAAAATGGTAAACATTATCATGCACATGGGTGAATGACATTTCCTAGGAGCTGTCTCTGACTCCTCTACGACTACTTTTGTATCTGGATTACCATGTTGAGAGATCATCTCTGGCTCCCGAGCACCATTAATGACTACACGTGTTGTTTGCACAAAGGAGGGCCAAGGCTGGACATGATCAATAAGTGGTCGTGAAGTTGTCTTTATCAAACGGGTTCGGAAAGGGGATTTGATAGTCTTGTTTCTGCATAACTCAGAATCACTGGCTACCAAAATAACCTTGATGTATTGAGTCCAGAAATACATCACATTCAGTTTTACCGTGTCTCCTTAGCAAACTTGTGTACTTATTTTCTGTTCAGATTAAAAAAAAAATTTGGATAACCTACACAACTTCTGCTTGTCCTTTTTTATTCTTGTGTCTAAATGCTGATATTTCAGAAAGTGCTTTTAGCACCCAGATGACCTCTTTATAGAACCTTATTAAATGGCCTTTAAATTTTTGTGTTTTATTGTTTTAGACAGGGTCCCACTATATGGCTCTGGCTGGCTTGGGACTCTATGTAAAGCAGGCTGGCCTTGAACTCACAGAGATCCATCTGCCTTTGCTTCCTGAGTGCTAGAATTAAAGACATGCTCCACCCTGTCTAGCTGATGTACACTTTTTAATGTGTTTTTATTACTTAGAAAAAATCCTCACCAGGTGTTTATACCTCACAAATGCTACCAGCTAGCCAAGAGACCTTAAAAAATGGTCTGTACTGGGAAAGGCTTTAAGGCATAGGGAAATTACAAGTTTTCAAATTTCTTGGCTACTCCATGGCTGCCAGCAGAAGTATCCATCCTCTTGTCTGCCTCAGAATTCCTTCCTTCTTTTATCTAATAACAAAATGCCTCACCGTTTGAGGCAGCAAGGAAAGTCTTCCAGGAGAATCCCAGTGTATTCTAACATGATGATGGTTTTCTTAGGGGCTGACTGTAGCAGTGTCCAAAACGTGATGAGTATACAGTCATTCTCGGCATAGTTACCGCAAACTACACTGAACAGTGCTAGTTTAACCTGAACAGAAAATCAGAAAGTGAATGGAAGAACTTGATGGATTGCATTCTGCAAATCAGGTATGTTATTCCGTGTCTGGAAGTTCTTTTGATCTAATGAGAACGTGTGTAAACAGTGTTGCTACACACTGCTGGTGTGAAGTGTGTGTCTGCTGGTGAGTGGCAGTTGCCTTACAACTATGGGGTCAGTACTGTGGGGCCATTTTCTTAATGTGACTTTAAGCCTTTAAGCTTAGTCCTTAAAACCATGACCTGCACCTAGTAACTGAGTCCCAGTGTCAGATTGACATTACTAATTTTAAGAAGCTGCTCACAATGTTTTAAACACGTTTATCATTCATTTTTTCATGTATGAAAGATGGAAATGTTTTGACCTTCTCTCTAAATAGGTCATGTGTGTGTCACATTACAATGTTAGTGCCAAGAAAATGAAACACACACACACTCACTCACTCACCAGCACCACCCCAGCCAATACACTTTGCCCCCAAGGGTGACCATTTTTCACCCTTATTTTTTAAACATTATGACTAGGTTTTTTGGTTGGTTTTGGTTGGTTGGTTTTGAGACATGGCCCCACTGCATAGCTCTGGTGGGCCTCAAACTTACAGCTGTCCTCCTGTCTCTGCCTCCCAAGTACTGGGATTACAGGTTGTGTATCATAACTTGTTAGCTTTGGATAGTTCCTACCATTTACCTTCCTGCTACATCCTCCTCCCCATACAGTTAAATCATTTTTAAAACCTTATAAACACTGTGTTACAGCATACGTACAGAAAAGCCCTTACATTTAAGCACAGATTTTTTTTTTTAATGTCCACAATTGCAGTCATTTGAAACCAGGAAATAGAAATTTATCACAGTTCAAAAGCCTCATTTACATCTTTTCCCAATGATTAGCTCCCTACTTGGCTAGTGTAATTTTACCCGGTTTTTAGGCTTTTTACCTGCAAGGTGCCCTTTTGTACAGGACTCTATTCTCTCAGTGCTGTGAGGTTGACTGCTGGTGCGGCAGCAGTTCTTGTTCTGGGCTGTACTTAACTATCTGGATGCTTGTTACCTACCCTTCAGTGGGTTAGGTTGGCTTCTATTGGAGCCACTGTGCATCAGCCTTATAGATATTCCTAGGTGTGTCTTTTGTGCATTTTGGAGTAGGGCTTACCTGGTTTTTTTAGGTTCTGCTGAAATCGCCTTCTGTATGCTTCCACGTAAGTGTAGAATCACATTCCCCAGTCCTTGACAATGGTCAGTGTTTTTGTTGTTGCTTTTGTTTTGTCTTTTCTCACTGTGTGTCTTTAGCCATGGACTGTAGGTATCGTGTCTTCATTTCACATTTCCACAATCACCAGTGAGGTTGAACTCTTCATAGTTACTAGCTGTGTCTACGTCCTCTGGGGAAGGGTTCACTTCAGGCCCCTTCCAGAAATAACATGTCCTGTTGATATTTCAGAGCTTCTCCCATGAATTCTTGTATGAGTCTTTAATTCATTAAGTGCTCTAATATCAGACAGAGTAGATTATAAGTAAAGAGGGACATTTAATAAAACAGCCGATCCTATAACAGTGAAGTGTAACAATTCTCCATTTGTCTGTGCTTAGTAATACCGATTTAAAACATGATAGAATGAAGCAAAAAATGGGCAACTGAGCTTTTGTGAGGGAAACTAATAGAAGTGAAGACACACCCTCCCCGGACCCACATACAAACCCCATTTGAGCATGACTAACCAGGCCTAATAGACATAGAGAATTCTTGCAATCCTGAAACACATGTAAAGTCCTTTTACTCGGGACTTTACTTTCTGCCCAGTAGTGTTTCGTGGCTTTCTCTGCAGATATATTCCACCTCCTTAATTAGTCTTATTCCTAAGCATTTGATACTTGTTGATGATAGTATCAATTGTATCTTTTTATTTTTTATCATACAAGATAATGGGTTTTGTTATGACATTTTCATACGTGTGTGTCTTTGTACTTTGCTCATCTTTGCCCCCATTACCCTCTCCACCCAGGTTCTCTCCCAGTTGTGTCCCTTCCTCACAAATATCCCCTTCTGTCTGCCTTCCTCCCTCCCTCCCTCGCTCCCTCCCTCCCTCTCTCTTTTCCTTGCTTCCTATCCGTCCTAGATTACACATAAGGAAACATGGTAATTGTATTTCTGAGTCTGACATTCACTGATCATAACCATCTCTAATTCCTTCTATTTTTCTGAGAATGACATAATTTCATTCTTTATTGCTGAGTAGAACTCCATTGCACATATATACCACATTTTCTACATTCATCTGTTGATTAGCATCTAGATTTATGTATCTCAGCTATTAACACTTCATTTTCTCATTTTTGCCATGATAAAAAATGCCACTGATTTTTATACATTCACCTTAGTGGCAAGTTGCATTTTCCAAAGATGGTCCTGTCCCATCCTATCTGCTCTTTATAACACTGTGGTGTCAGCATCATCCATGGAAAGGTGAGTCCATGCTACCTCTTGAACTTGTAGAGCTTATTGTGATAAATTTGGAGATTTGGGTGTTGATGCAGAAAAGAGACTAGGTCAGGAGGGGCTTGTCATACAAGTTTTATCTGGATGGCTTGTAGACAGGGTTGCATGACAGGGTGGCACTATCTATTGATATATAAGAATTTGGATTTGATACCAGCAAGCTAGTGGTGCTAGGCCACTGTGGAGGAATAGACGATGTGGGGCCATCCCTTGCCCACTCGTTCACTTCTATGATCAGTAGACTGCAGCAGAAGTTCTATTGGAGTGGTTAAAGCCCTTACCAACCTTTGAACAATCCTGTGGGGCATGCAGAGCCAAATAGAACACAGTGTTTCTTGCTGACCTCTCTCTGGAGTCTGATTCCACCATTTTGTTAGCCTTGTCCTGTCAGCCATCATTACAACAGGTACTAATTTTTTATTATGCTGGCTATGTTTATGGCAACTTGACACAAACCAGAGTCATCTGAGAAGAGGGAACCTCTATTGAGAAAATATTTCCCTAAGATCAGGCTGCAGACAAGCCTGTAGGGCATTTTCTTGATTAGTGATTGATACTGGAGGGCCCAGTCCATCATGGGAAGGGGGCTGGTGGTTCTGGGTTCTATATGAAAGCAGGCTGAGCAAGCCATGGAGAGCAAGCCAAAAAAGCAGCACTTCTCCATGCCCCCTCATCAACTCTTAACCTCCAGGTTCCTGCCCTGTTTGAGTTCCTGTCCTGACTTCCTTCAGTGAATTACTATGATGTGGAAGTGTAAACTAAATAAACCCTTTCTGTTATTTATTAAGCAGTGTAATGTTATTTATTAAGTGGCACTGTTTACTGTGCGAGAAAAAGACACGAGGTACAACTAAACTCACTATAAGAGTTTATTAAGGGAAGGGAATAGAAGGGGTGTGCATAGGCCTGTGGAATGACCGTGCAGGAAGAGGGGGAAGAGGTGCAACCAACTTTTACAGGTTCTCCCCACACATGCACATACGGACTTACGTAGCTACACCACGCATGTGCATAGACTGCGTGACCATGCTTCTCGCAGATTATGTGATCACACAGCACACAGGTTACATAGGACATAAGGCCCTAGGATGACTAAGCATCTTGCCTGGCTACTGGACAGCGCAAGTGTGGTCATGTAGCTGGGGGAGTGGCTAGGAATTCTAACACTTTTCTCCTCAACTTGCTTTTGGTCATGGTGTTTCGTCACAGCAATAGTAACCCTAACTAAGACAATTAAGCAGTTGTTCGACATATCTGTGACCCTCGGGATGCTCTTTCAGGCTGCCCATCCTCCTGCACTCTAGGCTGGTGGTGCTGTAGCCCAAGCTACATAAAGTTCCCTATCTTAGTCGGGTGGTGGTAGCACAGCCTTTAACCCCAGCATTTGGGAGGCAGAACCAGGCAGATCTCTGTGAGTTCGAGGTCAGCCTGGTCTACAGAGTGAGATCCAGGACAGGCACCAAAACTACACAGAGAAACCCTGTCTCGAAAAAAAACGAAGAAAAAAAAAAGTTCCCTATCTTCTATTTCCTCTTTGGTTTATTCTCTCATTTAGTAGAACATGTCCTACCTACATGGCTCCCTAGGTACGTCTAAAAATATCTCTGTTCCATTATACTTGTGAAAAGTTCAGCTGGGATAAATTTAGTAAGTATTTTAAGATGGGTGGTGATGGCGCACACCTTTAATCCCAGCAGTGGAGAGGCAGAGGCAGGCAGATCTCTTTGAGTTTGAGGCCAGCCTGGTCTACAGTGTGAGTTCCAGGACAGCCAAGGATATGGAGAGAAACCCTTTCTTGGGGGAAAAAAATGTGTATGTGTATGGTGATATTTTCTTTTGTACTAAAATGTTATTTGTATGTTAATAAATAAAGTTGCCTGGGGGTCAGAGCTATTAGCAAGCCATAGGAAAGCAGGGCAGTGGTGGTGTACGCTTGTAATCCCAGCACTTGGTAGGCAGAGCTAGGTAAGTCTCTGTGTGTTCAGGGATACGGCCAGCATTGGATACACATGCCTTTAATCTCAATACCAACCATAGAACACCTGGAGGTCTATACAGACAGGCCGTGATGAGGTGGTCATGTGGTTGGGTTTACAACCAATGAGAAGGCAGAACAGAAACTCTATATAAAGACTTTAACACAGGAAGTAGCTCTGGTTCAGAGAGGTAGGACCACCAGTGTGGGATGACGTGTGCATTGTCCTGCCAATTATTTTAATGTGAATTTTCAGGATTCAACTAAAGTCTTTCGTGCAAGGCCAGCTGCTTTACTGACTGAGCCACACACCCATCCCTCCCCTGGTTTGGTATTTTTGTGGGGTTTTTAGTTTTGTTGTTGTTGCTTTTGAGAGTGGGTCTCTCACTGGAACCTGACGCTCACCATTAGGCTAGACTGGCTGGCCAGTGACTGCCCGGGTGTCCTCCTGTCTCGGCCCCCCTGATACTGGGATTAACATGCACACGCCACCACACCCAGCTGTTGTAGCAAACTCAGGTCCTCACACTTGCCTAGCAAGCACTGTTCCTGCTGAGCTTTCTCCACAGTCCCCTCTCCTTCAACTATTTTTGTGTGAGTGTGTGTATGCACAACCTTTGTGCGGGTGCCCATGGAGGCCAGTCCAGGGCATTGGATGCCTTGCGACTGAAGTTAGCAGGTGGTTGTGAGCCACCTGATGGGGAGCAGGTGCTCCTAACTGCTGAGCCAGCTCTGCAGCCTGTCCTTTGAATATTTGTGGTCATGGTTGTCTTGAGTTTGCTGTTGAGAAGAGCGATGTTCTGATTTCTTCGCATGTGGCAATTCCTACTGCCTTTTCTCATCCTTTATCCCCACCTCTGTGCTTCCTCTCCTCACTCCAAGAATGCTCTCTGCCCATCCGGCAAGTCTCGGTGTCTCAGCCTCTTGTTAGTTCAGTGGTGGCAAATTGTTTTCCCTTTCTTATATGTATGCTACGGATATATAGTCCCTCTCCCTCCCTGTTTGCCCTGTAGATTCAAGCCTTTTAAATATTGCTTGGTATCCTTTTTGTGGGGGTCTTAGAGGGAAAAGAAAACACAAATGTCTTTCATTTTTAGCTGGAAGTACTTGACAGTTCCTATATTCATATTTTTCATAAATTGGTGCTCATTATAGCATTAGAGCGTAGCATATTTAAGAAAACTCAAAATAATGGGCCGTGATTCTGGAATGTCCTTTAGAGCATCACAGATTTGGGATGCTCATGTAGTTCCTTAGATTGAAACAGCTTGCCCTGTGGTCTCATGTGGACATTATGGTCCTCTTTCTAAAAAAAAATCAAGTCATCCTCAATTTTAAAAATTATCAATACTTACATCTTCCCCAATTTTGTGGTTTGCCACTTTTTGACATATTAGTTGGCCCCACTAGGTTTTTTAGCTGGAGACACTTAGGCAGTGTCTGACTAGGAATGTGCAGAGTAACACAAGCCCAGATTTGATGAGACATGTTTACATGTGTGTGATCTGTGCCCAAGGTGCCGCTTGGATGCTTCAGGTCAGGCATTCCCTCTTCTTGACACGCTTTGCACCCTCTTCCCTTTCTCCTGGAGAACTCTGTCTTCAAAATGAGCTATTATAACATCCTTGCAAGTTCAAGGTAAATGGCTCTTGTGAGCGCCTTCACTCTCTCTGTCATAACATTTGCACACTGTTCTAAATGGCTTGTTTGACATTGTGCCCAACACTTAGGCAAGTTCTACAAGAACTGAGATGATTCCTGTCATAGTGCAATAAAGTCCATAATGTCTGGCACATAGAGTTAGTCTAGGATAGTGAATACGTGAGTAATCCGAATGTATAAGTGTGGGTCTTCCAAGAGGACTGCAGTCTATAAGAGGGATGAAACAGCCGAACAGCTGTCTTCCCAGCAGTGAGAGCTGTGTGAGCACAGTGAGGATGCAGGAAGTGGGGAGGAGGGACGTAGCAGAGGAAAGCACCTAGATTTAACAAGCAGGCAGAAGCAGGGCACCCACCACCAGGACTGGAGCAGGGAAGCCTGCCATTCACACAGCTGTGGGTTAGGGCAGAGGTCTTCTGTGTGTCTCTGGGAAAGTAGATGGTGATAGGGTCACAGCTCTGTTGTGAGCATGCGTGAACAGCTTGCTTGGGGCTTAATAAATGGCTCCTCTCATCAAGTCTGTAGCTCTGTCCTTTTCCATGCCATGTCCCTCACCCAACCTTTATGAATGACATCGGGAATGGTGGGCTAAGTGGTTAGGGAAATCACAGAGAACAGTCCCTTCGATTTCAGTGTACGTCACAGCATCTGGAGAATTCTGATTCTGGTTCCGTAGGTTTGGCAGGGGTCCATGAATTCCAACTTCTAACTAGTTTTCCAACTAGTTTGCTAAAGAGGCTGTCCCTAGACTGTGTGACACAGAAGTCACAGGAACCTGGGGAATATTATCTTAGTCAGTCATTCTGGCCTCCTCTTCTCTCATGATTCTTCATTTGTAATCATTTACAGGTGTAACTTTTTTGCTTTTATTTATGGACTTTTTAGTAATTTTGTGATCTAGCCTGAATGTTCTTGTCTAGTTGCCCTCAGGACCCATAGATGGCACCTCCATCACTGTGATGAAGACATGCTGTAAATCTGTGCGAGGGGAAACTGCCCGCTGTCCTGGGGGCTGTGTCTCCTTCTAATGACCTGAGATATTTGTCAGAGATGACTCACTGTGCTAAAGCAATGTTTTGTTGGTGGTGAATAAAGACTGTCAGGAACCTCTCAATGTTTTCTTAGGCCTCTTTTTAGAATTTTATTATACATCTCTGCAATTCCCAAACTGGGAAGACTGGAGCAACAGGTCATGAGTTTGACATCTGCCTGGGCTACATGTAAGATCCTGTTACACACACACACACACACACACACACACACACACACATCTGTTTAATTTTAAATGAATCACAGTTTTTCACTCTTACAATTCCTGGATTTTCTTTTCAGTGGTTTAATTTTCCTCAGAAAAGACTGACTAAATTATTCACTGATACACTCCTAATATATAGTCACAGAATTGAGCTTAAAAAGGAGTGGCCTTTTTTGATTTATTCTTTTTAAATTTCTTTTTATTTAGTATTTGTGTCTTTCACATCATGTATCGCAATCCCATTCATTCCTCTGTCCCTTCATATCTATGCTCTGCCCTTACAAACCCCCCTCCAATAAAATAAAATTTAAGAGACAAAAAAGAAAAAAGAGGAAAAATCAAATCTCATCATGGAAGCTGTAGTGTGACACAGTGAGTCACACAGTAAACCCTCTTATCCACATATCTTTACTTGCAAGTGTTCATTGCAGAGAGTCATTGGTCTGGTTTGAGGCCTCTGGTTTCTGCTACACTATTAATGCTGGGCCCTCACTGAGACTCCTCTTGGATATCCTGTTGTTGCTCTGTGTCATGGAGATCCTGCAGCTTTGGGTCTGCAGGATATGGGGGACTGTTGGGAGTCCAGCTCTGACCTGCTCTCACCTACTGAAGGGGTTCTTAGGTGGAGGAGAGAGGAATGAGAAAATATCAGATAGAAAGACCAAGACGAAGAGGAAGACAGAGACACAGGATAGCTTTTGGAGGGCCTGGGTCGATACCCAACAGCCTAGAGGTTTATTCCAAAGGGCTTTTTATGACAATACCAAGGGGAGAGGCAAATGCTGTGGATATCACTGTGTATAAATAAAATGCTGATTGGCCAGTAGCCAGGCAGGACAAGCAGAGAAGAGAATTCTGGGAACAGGAAGCCTGAGTCAGGAGACACTGCCAGCTGCTGCCATGAGTACCAATATGTAAGATACTGGTAAACCACAAGCCATGTGGCAAGGTATAGATTTATAGAAATGGGTTAATTTAAGATAGAAGAACTAGATAACAAGGAGCCTGCCACGGCCATACAGTTTGTAAGCAATATAAGTTTCTGTGTGTTTACTCAGTTGGGTCTGAGCAGCTGCGGGACTGGGGGGTGAGAGAGATTTGTCCTGATTTCTCCAGGCAGGACTGGAGAAAACTTCAGTTACAGGCAAAAGACGCCCCACCCC
>CABHPP010148563.1:0-19099 GCA_902168425.1 Peromyscus attwateri
GTCTTTTCTCTAAGATCATGTGTCTTAGTGGTTGGTGTCGTCATCCTTCCTTTCATCATCGCAGGCTCCAGGATTCTCTCGGCTGCCATGTCAGAACATCTTAGAACTGGAGGATGCTCAGCTCCACCCAGGCCTGTGCATTTAAATGCATTGTCAGATGGTATATGAGAGGTCTGTGGGCACAGGTCAGTGAGAGGCCCCATTCAGAGGTAGACAGGGGCTGGTCCTCCTTCCCTTACCAGCTTCATGACCCTGGGTATATCACTTAAATACAGGGTCTCACTCACCTAGTCCATGTAATGGGATTTTAACGGTGCTTGTTCATTGAATAATTGAGTGTGAAGGTGTAGAGAAGTCTGCACAGAGCGGCCATTGTTTTCTATTTGTTTTGTTTTGTCTTTTTGAGACAAGTCTATCGAGGTAGCCCTGGCCAGCTTGGGACTCACCATACAGACTAGCTTCACCTGGAACTTGCAGTCATCCCGCTGCCCCTGCCTCCTGGAGCTCATGCATGAACCATCATACCCTATCTGTTTTTGACAACCTGATGCTCTTGTTGTCGATGCCTGATGGTGCCTTGAAGTCTCATGCATGTCCCTCCTCTCTGGTAGAGGTTGAAGATTTCCACCCTCAGTGCACAAACCGGTGAACACCTTTCCTGAAGCAAGACTACATCAAAATCAAACTTCAAAGGAATGAAACATTTGTTATAATTGTTCCCACCCCCCAACCAATCATTGCAAGGTGAAGAGGACTGTTTTTCTGATCAGTGCCTTCTCCAAAGTCTGGAAAGCTCAGCCTTTCGGAAACAGCACCTGGAAGGACACATCTCCCGTCATCCCCTGCTCTAGATGGTCTGTTGCTGCTCTGCTGGGCCTCTCTTGCCCCAGACAGACGTAGACTACATTTCAGTAGTTTTGTCTAGTCTCGCCCTCTCGAGCAGATAGATACAAAGAACAGGGGACCCCGCGGTAGAGAAGTCCGATTCATGTCATGTGGACTAGAAACAAAAGACAAAGGGCTAAAGTTTTCTATCAGGTGATTTTCCCATTACCGTAACAGGATACAGGACAAAAGTCGTTTTCCCATTACCGTAACAGGATACGGTACAAAAGTCGTTTGATGCAGGAAGGGCTTCTTGGCTCACAGTGTGAGTGTTTACAGTTCATATTGGAGGGGAAGGCATGGTGGCGGGAGCTTGGGGAAGTCACACTGTGTCTGTTGCCCAGAAGCAGAGGGAGATGAATGCTGATGCTCAGACCCTCCCCCTTTTTATTAAGGCCAGGACCCCAGTCTATGGGATGGTGCTACCCACATTTAGGGGTATGTCTTCCTACCTCCATAACTAACCGAGAAACTTCCTCATAGACACATTTAGAGGTTTGTCTCCATGGTGATTCTAGTTTCTGTCAAGTTGACAATCAATATGAAGCATTTCCAAGTCCCAATAGCCCTCTAGTGGCATTCTCTTAATGATCCAGCTTCCTTCACTAGGCCCCACCTCCTAAGAGTTCAAAACCTCCCGGGCTGGAGAGATGGCTCAGAGGTTAAGAGCACTGACTGTTCTTTCAGAGGTTCTGAGTTCAATTCCCAGCAACCACATGGTGGCTCATAACCATCTGTAATGAGATCTGGTGTCCTCTTCTGGCCTTGCAGACACAGCACTGTATACATAATAAATAAATAAATCTTAAAACAAAACAAAACAAAACCCTCCCAACAGTGTGCAGATGACTGGAGAAATCACGGGTTACCTGTTTCACAGTCCCAAGTTCTGGGATTACAGGCACGTGTCACCCCATTCTTATTCTTTATTTCTGGGGAAGGCGTGTTCAGACAGGATCTTACTTTGTATCCTTGCCTGACTTTGAATCATGCTCATTCTCCTGTCTCAGCCTCCCGAGTGCCGAAATTTCAGTTGAGCTGTTGTGCCTGGCTTATGTTCCTTCTTCAGCTTGTTTTAAACCCCTCCAGTGGTTTCCCATTGTCTAGTCACATCTCTGCAGTCACCACCCAGAATGGTGTCTGTTTGCAGCAGTCACCCAGCCAGTGTTTGCTCGACAAGAACTGATGCTTCAGAGTTTAGCGGATAATTCACAGATGCTTGCTGAGTTCCTGTGGCTGATTAAGTGCATGTCTGGTTTTGGGCTGAAATCATGTCAGTGGACTATCCAGCAGGGATCAGTTTTATCCCTGCTCCATTCTACGTGGTTGGTAACACTTGGAGACCATTATTCCTTAGGTCACATGTTGGATTGAAGAATGTTGGGAATTGGATAGCCAGGGAAGTTGGAGCCATGCCAAATGTTAACAATGGAGCAGGGAATTCTGGGTCTGGGGTCAAAGCAAGGCAGATGCATGGAGATAGACTGCAATGTTTTGTCTGTTCTAATGTCTGGTTGGCATGCTAAGATTACAAACACATACCACCCTCCTAGATTCTTTACAGGGGCCCTAGGGCTTGAACTCAGGCCCTTATGTTCGCAAATCCAACACCTTACGCATTGAGCCATCTTACCTAGCCCCTCTAGAGATTTCTTGGTCATCAGACCTCCTAATGGTGCAAGATGTCATCAGATGTTAAGGCTCCTAAAAACCAAATGGAGTGCGAAATGGAAAGTCAGAACCCCAGCCAGGACTATGCTGGTAGGAGGCACACTAAGTTATAACTTTTGTTTACCCAAGTGAGCTCAATTGTGTAAAAGCCAGCTGGCACCCAGTCCTTATCCACTTCTTCATTTCCCCATGCAGTTCTTCTCGGCACAGCTCCTCCTCTGCAAAGCTCAGCCAACAGCAGGCTCTGTCTACAAGTAGCTTTCAGCCTCAATGACAGCAGATGAGGTGCCCTGTTCCCACCTGTCTGGAGCAGGGACCTGGTGGTGTCAGGACTCATCTGATTGTATCTGGCCAGGCCTGCTGCCCTGGTTCTGTTTTCCAGGTTGGCATCCATTTGAATGGGACAGCCCAATCTCATTAGAAACAAAGAAGTGGTGTCGGATGCCCCAGGTCCTTCCCAGCTTGTGGTGGTGTCTTCGTGAGGGTTTCTATCGCTTCGATAAAACACCAGGACCAAAAACAATGTGGGGAGGAGAGTGTTCCAGCTTACAGCTTGTAAGTCAATCTTCCAGGGAGTCAAGTCAGGGTGGGAAGTTGAGGCAGGAACCTGGAGGCAGGAGCTGATGCAGAGGCCACGGAGGGGCGCTGCTTACTGGCTTGCTCTTCATGACTTGCTCAGTCTGCTTTCATATAGAACCCAGGACCACACCAGCTCACGAGTAGCATCACCCACAGTGAGCTGGGCCCTCCCACATCAATCATCAACCAAGAAAATTCATCATGGGACAATCTTGTGGATGCATTTTTTTTTCAACTGAGATTCCCTCTTCCAAAATAACTCTAGCCTGTGTCAAGTTCACATAAAACTAGTCAGAACAGATGGTCACCGTGATGCTTCACTGTGGCTTTCTCTAGAGGGTTTGTGCCCCTTCCTAACACATTCAAAACTTTTCCCTTTGGAAAGGGACAACTGGTGGGAGCAACTGACAGGATAGGTTCATTTTAATTTAAGTTTTAGCAGGGTCTTGCCATGCAGTGATCCTCCTGCCTTGGCTTCTTGAGTGCCAGAGTCCAGGAGTAGCCCACTATGCCCAGCTTGAAGAATAAGTCTGTGCTATGTCTACCTCAGTGGTCCTCTCTGTTTCTTGTGACTCTGCCCTCCTGGTTGTCTCATGCTGGTTTTCCCCAGCGCCATTTGGTCTGGTTCAATTTCATCCTTAAGTCATTCCCATCAGTAATCAGGACTGGAGGTGTAGCCTGGGCTTCTTTAAGTCCCGTCTGGCCAATTTTCATCATGTCCACTAAGTGATGGGCAATCCCTCCTAGTGCTCACGGACTCTGAGCCCTGAGAACATATTTATCAAACTGATTATCCACCCAGAGCGCTGAGCCCCAGGTTTTCTTATTCTCCCTCATCCTCTGAGAGGCTCTGAATCGCCTTTCATTAGGGAGGCTTGTTCAATAATTGCATTTATCTCTGATCAAGAGTGCTCAGACTTCTTGGACAACAAAGAAGGAGAAGGTTCTGAAATCTTTATTTTGACAGCAACACAGAAACTTGGGCAGTATGCAACATGACATTTTATAAATTCTACAAACACGATCGGCTGCTGTGGTGTCTAGAGGAAGGCTGGCAGGTTCTGCAGTGAGAAGCATTCAACTTACAGTTTCTCCATTTTCCACTTCCATAAATTGGAGTCAGGTGTAAGTCTTAGATTCTTGCCACCTAATCTGTGTAATCCGGGTAGTCATGGAACCTGCACTGTAGGAAATTAACAGAAGAAACAAAAAGTTAGCATTGGAGGGGCTGGGTTATAGCTCAGTTGGGGGAGTGTTTGCCTTACAAAAATGAAGGCCTGAATTCAATCCCCAGAACTCAGGCATTAAGAAAAAAAGAAAAAAAAAAAACCTGACATCATGGTGCATGCTTACAACCCGAGTATAATCCCAGAGCTCAGAGGTGGAGACATGGGGCTTGGTGGGCAGCGAGCCTAGACTAGTGGGTGAGTCTCAGGTTCCAGTGAGAGACTGTCCCCCAAAACAAGCAAGCAAGCAAACAAAAAAAAAGTTCATGATTCATGAGGAATGACCTCAAAGTTGAGCTCTGGTCTCCACATGGATACACATACATATGCACATGCATTTGCACACATATGTGCACCTGTACATATATCAACACCCACACATATACATAAGTAAATACAATTTAAAAATACGTTCAGGAGCTGGAGAGATGGCTCAGTGGATGAGAGAGTTTGCTGCTCTTTCAGAGGACCTGAGTTCAGTTCTTAGCACTCATATCAGGCTGCTGCTTAAAATAGCCTGTAACTCCAGCTCTAGGGGATCTGACACCCTCGTCTGGCCTCTGTGGGTACTGCACACACATGTACACCAGTAAACACACAGACATACATGTAAATAAAAATCAAATAAATTTTAAAATAGACATACTGTATGTGTAAATATGCATTCAGTGTTTGATGCACAGAAAGCACGTAGTATGTGTTGGGTATTAACAAAGTGTCCCCTCCCAGGAATGGATGGAGCACCTTTGCATCCTGGAATAAATGAGTTGGGACAAGGGTCACAGGAAATAAAAGCCGTCAGCTGAACCAGTGCTCCCAGGGGGTAAGTCTCAGTTCTCTAAATGTTTGCTTGTTTATCTTTCTTTCGTCTCTGTCCTGCCCTAGGTCTTTTCATAGCTATTGAGCCCCATCTGCTCTCATTTATATTCAGCTGCTATTTAGAACCTAAGTGTTAATTGTCTGCTTAACACCTCATTGCTACCGATTCTGAGCACTCTGTGTTCCTGCTTCCTTGGTTTACCATCTGTCCAGGGTCCCATACCACTGTGTTATTATCTGTGGTTTTACTGGTTCTCAATTCTCTCTTAAAATGAGATGCTTAAAAATAACTCTCTCTATTATTTTTTAAATATACATTTCTGATTACAAAGGTTGGGTTATAACAATTAGGAAAACTACTGGGGAAAATAAGCCTTCCATCAAAATGAAATAAGGCTTTTCTTGTTAAATATATTATCTTCCAGTATTTTTCTCTGAGCTAAATATGTCTCTTATACTCAGGATCCTATTGTATTGGAAGAGAGAGTTAGCACGAAATCAAACTCAGAGTTGAAATGAAGAGATAGATTAATGCACATCACCAACTACAGAATTTTAGGGTTACCTCCATCCATGTTTTGTCTTGTGACTCCATCATCGAGTTCAATTGATAAAGAAATATGACTCAAGGGACAACAGGTGCCATATTCTCTCTCTCTCTCTCTCTCTGTCTCTCTCTCTCTGTCTCTCTCTCTCTCTCTCTCTCACACACACACACACACACAGACACACACACACACACACACACACACACACACACACGTGCACACACGCGTGCGCACAGGACCAGATAGAGTATCTCTTTCCACATAAACTGTGAACCATGGAATACCTTTGTTAGTAGACTTCAGCAATCTTTGCTTTACACCTCATTGGCACCCACCAAGTAATAGGCTCATTCTTTAATCAGGATGTGTGGTGGTGCATTAGTTGAAACTAGACAGAATCTAGAATCTCTGACAGCCACCAGGTATGTCTGTGGAGGATTACCTTGATTACATTGATTCATGTGGGAAGAGCCATCTTTGCTGTGGGTGAGACCATTCCCTGGACAGGGCATCTTGCACTGTATAAGTGAAGAAAATGAGCTGAGCACTAGCATGCATTGCTCTCTGTTTCTGATATGGATGTAATGTGTCCTGCTGCCTCAAGCAGTTGTTGCGGAGGCTTCCCAACCACGATGCACTCTAACCTGTAATTGTGAGACAAAACAGAACCTTTTCCATTCAAGTTGCTTTTGTCAGGGTATGTTCACAGAGAAAAGAAACTGAGACTGCACATGGAAACTTTTTTTTAAAATTATAACTATTTTATTGTTTTGGTTCATGTGTATAAGTGTTTGCCTGTATGTGCGTTACATGCATGCAGTATCCAAAAAAGCCAGAAGAGGGCATCAGATCCCCTGGAACTGGAGTTACAGATGTGAGCCACCGTGTGTGGTGATATTGTGTTTCCCAAAATATTGTGCACCGCAATAAACTTACCTGGGGTTAGAGAACAGAACAGCCACTAGATATAGAGGCCAGAAAATGGTGGCACACACGCCTTTAATCCTAGCATTCCAGAGGCAGAGGCAGAGATCCGTCTGGATCTCTGTGAGTTCAAGGCCACACTGAAAACAGCCAGGAGTGGTAACAAGAGTCTTTAATCCCAGGAAGTGATGGCAGGAAGCAGAAAGGTATAAAAGGTGTGAAAACCAGGAACTAGCCTGGTTAAGCTTTTTGGCTTTTAGCAGCAGTTCAGCTGAGATTCATTCTGGATGAGGACTCAGAAGCTTCCAGTCTGAGGAAACAGGATCAGCTGAGGAATTGGCGAGGTGAGGTAGCTGTGGCTTGTTCTGCTTCTCTGATCTTCCAGCATTCACCCCAATACCTGGCTCCAGGTTTGTTTTTATTAATAAGACCTTTTAAGATTCGTGCTACACATGTGGGTGCTGGGAACTGAACCTGGGTCCTCTGGAAGAGCAGCCGGTACTTTTAACCACTGAGCCATCTCTCCGTCTTCTGGAAATTATTGTTTATTAACCATGGCTGTTTTCCCCAGTATGTTCTGTATGGGAAATGAACCATGCCAGCTGTGCTTCGGCTTAGAATGGGTGAATTTGGTAAGTACATAACAAGAAAAAGTAGAGGAACAAACACCAAGCAGCAGATAGATAAGAGCAGCAGACAGATAATAAAATACCGTAAGCCAGGTGCTTACAACATGTGAGACAAATGACAAGGAAAACCCTGCTGCAACTGTCATGTTGGAGATCCTGATGAGGACTTTCCAGGCAGAGCATTTTCCTCATGGATGGACTTGACCTTCTTCTTATTTCACAGACCTTTTTGGATAAGTAATAGTAACTAATTTCTGTTGCAATTGGTTCACCATCTGGCTATTCTCAAAGGTGCATTTTTTTTTTTGTTTTTAAATCACTTTTAGCAGCTTGTAGCTCTTTATCACAAAGGCTGGGGTCCTAGGGAAGGGTCTCAGAAGACATTTGAGACACTCATGCTTGAGTCTGAGGTCAGGGGCTCCATCTTGTTCTCAACAAGTGCAAACAGCTCGTGACAGATTGCACATATTGAGTATTTAATACCGACAGTGGTTCTTAACCCTCTGAGGGCTTGTTAAACCACAGACTTCAAGGCTCTGTCTTCAGCAATTTTGGTTCAGGAGATCAAGAAGGTGCCCAGGACTTTGTGTTTTCAAGCTTTCCAGTGGTGCTCACACTGATGTTCCAGAGCCAATGCTGATATCTAGAAGTTTACTACTCATACATAACCATCTGTAGAGATGAATTCAAGTTCCCCAAAGTCAGCTTCCCATCAGCATGACCACTGAGAGATCTGACTGAGATAAGAACTTGCTGAGTAGAGATCTGTCTATGTTACCACATGGCCACTTGGCCCAATCATTGTTTGTAGTGATGGGGAACCCAGGACAGGTGAAACCGAGCTGTTCACAACATGGCAGCAAGGTGAGGAGAGAGGGACAGAGGCAGGGTTTCTAGCCCTTCAAGGGTTGTGCCTCCAGTGACCTGACTTCCTCCAACCAGGCCCCATCTCCTGAATTCCCCACCACCTCCTGATAATATCCGAGCTGGGGACAAAGTCTTCAGCAGTCAGCTTTATGGCAGGCATTAAAGGTTCACATTATAACACCACATAAGACAAGAAGGTGAGCAGGGCAGAGGAAAAAAACAACCAATGTGTCTACTGTCCCAGTGCTGTGACCAACACCGTAATCAAAAGCATCTTGGGGAGAAAAGGGTTCATTTCATCTTACAGTGTACGGTCTATCATGAAGGGAAGTAGATGTAGCAACTGGAGCAGAGGCTGTGGAGGAACACTGCTCACTGGCTTGCTCCCCACGGCTTTCTCAGCCTGCTTTCTTATACATCCAGGACCACCTGCTTGGGGGTGGCACCACCTGTAGCGTCTTGGGCCCTTCCATATCAATTATTGGTCAAGAAAATGCCCCACAGGCCAATAGGCCAACCTGACCGAGGCAGTTCCTCAGTGGAGGCTCCTTCTTCCTAGATGACCTGAGCTTGTGCCAAGCTGACCAAAAAACCCCAATGAGCACACCATCTTTGAATAGTGCCCTGTAGAAGGTGTATGTGTGTGTGTGTGTGTGTGTGTGTGTGTGTGTGTGTGTGTGTGTGTAGACCACAGGTCAACTCTGGGCATTTTTTTAGATTAATTTTTTATTTTTTGAGATTATACTATAATTACTTCTTTTCCTCCTTCCCTTTGCTCTCTCTAAATCCCTCCCATGTACTCCCCCCCCCCCCCGTTCTCTTTCAAATTCATAGCCTCTTTTTCTTAATTGTTACATATGTATGTGTGTATATATACTTTTCTCTACCTTAGTTTTTGTTGTTGGTGGTGTTTTGTTATTTTACAGACAGGGTCTCCCTATGTAGTTTTCGCTGTCCCAGTACTCACTATGTAGCCCAGGCTGGCCTTGAACTTACAGAGATCCTCCTGACTCTGCCTCCTGAGTGCTGGGATCAAAGGTGTGCACTACTACACCTGGCTTCTGCCTTAGTTTTCGAGACAAGTTTTCTTTGTGAACCTGGAACTCGGCGGTTCAGAAAGATGGACTGGTCAGTAAGTCCCAGGTGTCCTCCGGTCTTTGCCCACTCTTTCCCTGTCAGGAGTACAGGTATGCTCAGTCATGCCTGGCTTTTTCCACGAGTGTGGGAAAGTTGAACTCAGTTCCTCATGCTTGTTCAATAGGCACTTTATCCACTGAGCCCATCTACACACCCGAAAAGTGGTTTAAAGGTTTGGCTCATATTGGTCAAAGAAGCCTGGATAGTTTGGATGAGGGACTATTGTTTAACCCCTCCTGTGGTACTGGGCACTGATGGTTTTAGTAGTATTTTGCTCTTACAAGTGCATACAGCAAAGAAGATCAATGCACACTGTGTTTGTGCTTCGCTGATTGCCCAAGAACACACTCCTAGAGGTGGGTTCTCAGTGTTCTCATTTCCCTGACTCGTGAATCTTTTTGCCTGGGGGAATAAACCTTGTATTCCGCACCCCCCCACCCCACCCCCGCCCTGGTTTTCTTAAAGGTCCAGACCCTTAAATCCTCTCTACGCTGATAAAAGTTTCACAGAGTGGAGACAGTAGGGTTAGGGTTGGGTTTGGGGGAGAGCAGGAAGATTCAAAAAGCAGAGAGGGCAGCGGGTGGTACCCCACACTTGTTAGGCCGGGGTGTGCCTAGGGATCTGGATCAGCTGTGATGATAAGAGTGTGGAATGACTTGACTCTGAAGGTTCCCTTTTGGGTCTTGTTCCCTTTTGGGTCTTGTTTTCTAAACTCCAGGCATTTGTTGTCACATTATTATAATTTTTGTCAAATTTGCATTCCACTGCCATTAGCATGTAATCACTTTAGTCAATTCCATTAAATTAGTTAATTCACTTTTCAAGGAAAATTTTTATCAGTAGGGTTAATTGAAAACACCCTTAGTTACTTACTGTAAATGGGAAAGAACCATGTTAATAATAACAACTCTATTAAATTCTAGCCGAGTCTTGTTACCAGCTGTTGGCTTTGATCATGGAGCCTGTGGTGTCGGTTATAGGGTAGATGAGTGAACATGTGTTAAGAGATGGTTTGTGTGAAGACAGACGGAGGTCAGACAGAAGCAGACCAATGTCAGATGTCTGCAGAGAGGTTAAAAGAGGGATTGCAAAGAAAACCGTTTTCTCCTGCTGCATGGGTATGCCCTTTACCTCAAGTATCCTGTGCGTCAGGAGGTGGGCTAGGCTGCTGAAGCTTTGGAATGGCCTAGAGAACTCCATTTTAGTTCTTTGAAAGTGTCATATATGTATATATAATGAAGTGTGGTCATATTCAACCTCCATGTCCCATGATGTTGGGAGAGGGGTGTGCCAGGAAGGGTAAAGGGGGAGTTGGAGGAAGGGAAGTGGACATTGTGGGTTATTAGTGCAGCTCATATGTGCAGGGGTGGTGGTGGAGGTCGTCTGCTGGAAGGTGGGAAACCTGCCAGTGGCCACACCCTCAAGGAAGAATGGGTCTCCCTCCCCCAGGAGCTGAGCCTTTGTAAGGGGCGAGCGCCTGACCCCCTCTATGAGGGAATGCTGACTGGTTTGATCGTGTAACCACGGCTGCTGTGAGTTCACGACCGTGGCAGTCACACCACATCCAGAAGACAGCAGCGTTTCATGGCACTCCTCTCTACCCTGCAGCTGTGCCTTCTTTCCACACCCTCTGCTGTGCTGTTCCTTGAGCCTTGACAGGGGTTGCGTGGGGTTGATAAAGGTGTCCGGTTCAGGGCTGAGCACGCACAGACCCTTATTCTCAGCTTTTTGATCAATTGTGTGTGTCTGCAGTGACCGGTGCTCGCTGCTGAGAGTGTAGACAATTTGTTAAACAGATTGACCCAAGACATCAGACTCCCAGGCTGGGGTGGGAAGCTGGCCCCAGGATCTTCGTTTACCATGTTTTATCTCCAGCTGACTCTCTGGCTTAAAAGAAGACCATTTGTTTGAAAGAAAAACACAACTTACTGTGGAGAATCACTGAGGTTTTTTTCCTCTCTTGTTTTTGTAAAGTATTTCATTTGTGAAAATAATTTTAAGGTCATAGAAAAGACAGGAACACAGTACAAAGATGTTCTGTTCTGCTGGGATGTGTTAATTATGGTTTTCTTATTTGCTCCACCATTCTCTCTCTGCCCTATAACTTCTGCCTCTCTCTCCACCCACCATGTGTGTGTATCTGTGTATCGTCTGTGTATCTACATACATGTGTCTATACCCCCTAAACTATTTGAGACTGTTAGATACAATATGTACCCTTATGTCTATAGTTCACTGTATATGTTCCAAGAATACAAATATTCTCTTACATAATTACAGTGCGGTTGCTAACTTTGATGGACTCTTTATCTACCTAGTTCATATTCTAATTTTGTTAACTGACAAGTGACTGTAAATCAACATAATAGCAATCTCCCACCTATCAGTCATGCCCTCTAGGATAGGCTCTGGTCTTTGGTCATGTATTCAGTCAATTGTGCTACCCCCTTTAGTCTTTAACATGGAATAGTTCCTCAGCTTTGGTATTGTAGAACAGATTTGATGACCCCTTGTAATCACATGCTCATTATTGCTGGTTGTATGTCATCCCTGGCTAGAACAGTCTATAACACAAGTGTCACACCCAGAGTCATACAGCATCCATCCGCTACTCCAGGTAGCACATCAGAGATACTGCAGCATCCATCATCCTTTGGTGATTTTTTTGGTGTGTATGTGTATATGCATGTGGAGGTTAGGGCACAGCCTTAGCTGTTATTCCTCAGTCACTGTCCACCTTGTTTTTTTGAGAGACAATCTTTCTCTGGGATCCAGGGCTCTCCAACTATACTAATCTGACTGGCCTGATGGCTCTAAGGATCCTTCTATTTCTGCCTCTCCAGTGTTTGGGTTACAATCATGTGTCATCACATTGGGTTGATTTATGTGGGTTCTGGGGATTGAATTCAGGTCCTGGTGCTTGAAAGGCAGCCCCTTTAATCACTCTAATGACTGAGCCATCTCCCCAGCCTGCTTTTGGCCATTTTAATTTTTATTACTTGGTCAAGCTGTTGCCTGGGTTTGCCACTGTACATATGGTATGTTTTCTTTGAAGCTAACACACACTCTGTGTGTCTTAGGGTTTTTCTTGCTGTGAAAAAACACCATGGTGATGGCAACTCTTACAAATGAAAACATGTAATTGAGGCGGCTCACTTACCATTTCAGAGGTTCAATTCATTATTATCACAGTGGGGAGCATGATGGCGTGCAGGCAGACATGGTGCTGGAGCTGAGAGTCCTACATCTTGACTTAAAGGCAACAGGAAGTGGACTGACAGTCACACTGAGGGAAGCTTGAGTAAAAGAGACCTCAAAGCCCGCCCCACAGTGACACACTTCCTCCAACAAGGCCACACCTCCTAACAGTGCCACTCCCTTTGGGAGCCATTTTCTTTCAAACCACCACACTGTGGGAGGGAAGCCTTATAATTAAGTGAATGCTTGGTTCTTCATCCTCGAGTATGTGCTGTGATTCTATACATGGAGAGTAGCCTGAAGGGAAGGAAAAAGATCTAGAGATGCCAGCTAGAAACCTGTTAAATCTGCTATTGCCAGCTACATGGGAAATAAAGAAGGGGGGGCGGTGAGGAAAGAAAGGAGAGAGAAAGAGAGAGAGGAGAGACGGGGGAGGAGAGGGAACATCTGGGAACATTCAAGGAGAGGAGATATCAAGATCCCATACATGGGTATGGTCACCCAGAAAAACATGAGACTCACATTTGCCATTTCCACAGTGAAAATAAAATGTGATCTTAGTTATTGTACTGTTGCAAAGAGTGTTCTGTATAGATTAGTTATGGCAGTAGGATTGCTGGCCTCTATATATTTACCACGTAAAATCTTGTGTGTGTGTGTGTGTGTGTGTGTGTGTGTGTGTGTGTGTGTGTATGTGCTCATGTGTGTGAGTGCAGGCACATGCACAACACACTCAGAGGACAGCTTCTACTGTCGTTCCTCACCTTCCACCTTATTTGAAATCTGGGTCTCTTGTTCCCTGTTGTGCATGCCAGGTTAAGCAGACCATGGGTGTCCAGGTATTCTCCTGTCCCCATCTCCCATCTCCTTGCGGACTGTAGATGCGCATTGCCACATCAGGTTTTCCATGGGTTCTGGGAATCCAACGTCAGGTGGCAGGCACACCCACTGAGCCATCTTCCCAGTGCCTTGTTGACTTTTGTTGATTAATCTCCTCTTTTCCCAAGTCCTCAGGTCTCAGCAAAAGCCAGTGAAAACTCCCACCATGATGCAGAGTGTTCTCTCACTCTGTACCTTCTCACATCCGCTCTTTTGAGGATGTATTTAGCCTTCCCTTTATAATGCACATTCTTTTGTCCTTATACACAAAGAGTGAATCCTGTAAACAGTATATAATTAGATTTTAGCTTCTAATCAATGTCTTATAATTGGAGTATTTGGTCAATTTACATTTAATTACTGAGCTATCTGGGTTTAATGATATCATCTTGCTATTTGTTTTCTATTTGATTTATTCTTTTCTTTGTTCCTTTATTCTTGGATAAGTCAATGATTTTTATTACTATATTTCTCTCTTGTGTTGGCCTTTAATTAGACATCACATTATTATTCCTTTAATGGTTTCCTGAGAAATTACATTAATACCTGGATTTATTAGACTCTTCAAAACAGAACTTTTATCTCTTCCCGAGGGAGGCTGTAGCTGGTTAATTCAGTTTATTTTTCTCATTTTTTGTACCATTGTTGTTAAATAGTCGAACTTCTTACATTAATTAACTTATTTAGTGTGTGTGTATGTGTATGTATGTGTGCGTATGTATGTGTATGTGTGTGTATGTTCATGCACAAGCCATAGTGCAGGTATGGAGGTCAGAGGACAACTTGTATGAGGTGGTTCTTTCTTTCTAAGAATAATGGGTTCTGGGGATTTAACTCAGGTTGTTTGGCTTAGCAGTGGGTGTCTTTACCTACTGAGCTATTTTGCCAGTTCCTTGTTATATGTTAACACACACACACACACATACACACACACACACACATATGCATGCGCGTGTGCACACACACACACACACACACTTTTATCAAATGCTTATTTTCATTTAATTAAAGAAAGTTGAGACAGCAGCTTGCTTTCTCGATCAGGTGGTAATCCTCCTGCCTCAGCCTTCTATATAGGTGGGATTACAGGCATGTGTTGTGCCTAGCTTCCCAGCCTTCACAGCCATGGGAAATTAATTTCTGTTGTTTGTAAATCGCACAGTCTGTGGTGTTTTGTTATGGCACAGCTCCTCCCCACAATCTCCTTACCACATTGAGTCTGATAAAGAATTTAAAACAGTGAGGATGTGAAGTTCAATGAGATCCGAGAGAATATAGAGACATAACTACATGAAATTAGGAAGATTATAAGAAACTAAGTAGAGACCAAAATTTTGAAAAAGAATGGAATAACAATTCTATTAGTTGTATTCAAAACAACTAAATGCAAAAATACAGTTGAAATCTTCAACAACCAAATACTTCAAATGGAAGAAAAATCTCTGAACTTGATGAAAGGCATGTTGAAATATCCTGATTAGGGGGAAAAAAAAAGACTAAGAGAAGTATTGAAAGCTTATGGACAGGTTGACAAGTTAACTCAGTAAGTAAACCAAGCCTGAAGAAGGGAGTTCAATTCCCAGGACCCCATGCTGGAAGGTGAAAACTCAACCAACAAAGTTATTCTCATGCCCACTCTCTCATATGCATACAAAACAATGAAAAATGTAATAAACATTGAATAAAACTCATCAACTCCGCAACATTGGCCTCTGACCTCCACCCAAGCACTGTGGTGCACCTACCTACTCATGTGTACATGCACAAAATAAATAAAAATATAATAAACATATAGGTCACAATAAAAGAACGTTAGCATTTTGGAATACATGAAAGCAAGGGAAGTAAAGTTGAGTATAGGAAACCCATTCAATAAAACACAACTGTTAATTTCCCCAGTCCTGAGAAAACATCAGACACTCACGTAAAACAAGCTCCCAGGGTTCTCACTGACATGACCAGGAAAGCGTATCATGGCGTTCAAACTCACACTGTTAGTACAAGAGCAAAGAAGAATTTTAACATGTGAAAAACAAGTGCCATGGGCACCCTCGTTAGACCAACAGCAGATTTCTCAGGGAAACCTTACATGCCAGGAGAATAGTGGCCTGTTCCAAATCCTTAAAGACAGCAACTGCCAACCTTAGCCAGCAAGGGCTGTCACTTCGAAATGAAGGAGGCTGGGCGGTGGTGGTGCATGACTTTAATCCCAGCACTTGGGAGGCAGAGGCAGGAGGGATCTCAGTGAGTTGGAGGCCAGCCTGGTCTACAGAGCGAGTTACAGGACAGCCAGGACTGTTGCACAGAGAAACTGTGTCTCAAAAAAAAAAAAAAAAAAAAGAAAGAAAGAAATGAAGGAGAAACACAGATTTACACCACACACACACACACACACACACACACACACACACACACACACTGTGCTAGTTAGTTTTATGTAAACTTGACACAAACTAGAGTTATCTGAAAGGAGGGAACCTCAATTGAGAAAATGCCTCCATAAGATCAGGCTGTTTGCAAGCCTGTAGGGCATTTTCTTAATTAGTGATTGATAGGGAAGGGTCCAGTCCACTGTGGGTGGTGTCATCCCTGGGCTGGTAGTCCTGGGTTCTGTAAGAAAGCAGGCTGAACAAGTTATGATGAGCAAACCAGTAAATAGCATCCCTCCTTGGCCCCTGCATCAGCTCCTGCCTCCAGGATCCTGCCTGGTTTGAGTTCCTGTCCTGATTTCCTTCAGTGATGAACAGTGATATGGAAGTGTAAGCCAAAGAAACCATTTCCTCCCCAATTTGCTTTTTGGCCATGGTGTTTCATTGCAGCCATAGTGGCCCTAACTAAGACACACACACACACACACACACACACACACACACACACACACACCACATTCCAAATGGAAGAATTCATGACTATCAACTCAACCTTACAAAAGACGCATTAGGGAGTCCCTATGTCTAAAAGTGAAAGAATGGTAAGTATCATTGTAATAAGCTGTGTAATCCCACTAGAGAAGTAGATACACAGAGAGGACCAGAAGCAAATTAAACATTATCAACACAGCAGACCCAGCAGAAACAACCTTTCTGAACCACAGAAGAGGAGAAAAATGAAGGACACTCAGAACAACTAGAAGAAAACTCATCAAAAATGGGAAGACAAGCCAGGCAGTGGTGGTGCACACCTTTAATCCCAGCACTTGGGAGGCAGAGCCAGGTGGATCTCAGTGAGTTCGAGGCCAGCCTGGTCTACAGAGCGAGAGCCAGGACAGGCACCAAAACTACACAGAGAAACCCTGTCTTGAAAAACCAGAAAAAAAAGGGAAGACATTCTACCCCCTCAATCGCAACCTGTAAACAGACTAAATTCTCCAACTGAAAGAAGGAGACTTGCTGAAAGGCTAATCTAGACCTCCACCCCTCAAGGCTCAGGGAACATCCTGGAAGAGGGAGACAAAAGATGGTAAGAGCCAGAGGCTGGGGACCTTTGCCATGAAGCAGTGTCTTCTGGACATGATGGACCTCTACGCTCATAAGCTCACAGCAGCTGTGAAGGCTTCAACACAGGCCGGCACAAGATCAAGCCAGTCAATTCCAGTTTGGAGAGGGGAGGGGCTCAGGACCACCCACCCCTAGCTGAGGAGCTAGTGACTTGGATGGCTGCTGCAGGAGGGACAGTCAGTTTCCTTTGGAGCTGTGGCCAGTGGTAGGTTGCCCATGTTCTAGGGTTTATATGTTTATATGGCAGCAGTTACTGGGTTCAGTGGGTCCTAAAAAAGCCGTTTGTGGGGGATGTGTTGGAGAGTCTGGGAGGAGTTGGAGGTGGTAGTGGAGGGTTGATACAATCAATAAGTACATCATATACATGTGTGTGTGTGTGTGTGTAGTTCTCAAAGAATAAATGAAATGTGTTAAAATGACCGAACACTATTTCTCCAGGAGAGACTTATTTCATGGTATGCATGGAACACACAGAGACCCTGAAGGTGAGAGGATAGAAAATGGTAGTGAGAGCAAATGAGAACCTAGAGCAGGCACGAGTGCCATGACATCTGATGGAAGAAACATCAAGAGGGAACGGGAAGATGAGGCGGTGTCACCGTGATGATCAGGGGACCCAGGCAACAGGAAGACAGGACTGTCAATCTACTCACGTCTAATTTCTTAGCACCTCATTTTATAAAGTCAACACTGTTAGATCTGAAGAGAGGTACTGGCCCCCAAGCAGTAGCAGTCAGAGACTTCAGGGCCCACTTTCATCAACAGATAGAGAGCAAACAAAAAAAAAAAACCAAACAACCAAAAAGAAACCCAAAACAACAACAACAACAACAACCACAAACCCAACCAACCAAACAAGGAACACCTATTAAACCATACCATGGGTCAAATATGCTTAACACACACAGAACATTCTATGCCCCAGCCAGAGAATGAGCATGTCTTTATCAGCATATGGACTTTCTTTAGAGAAGATCCTATATTAGGCCACAGATAAACTAAATGGGTTAAAGCGATATTAACAGGGCTGGGAGACAGCTCAGTGGTTAAACACTTGCCATGAGATTGCGAGGACCTGAGCTTGGACCCCCAGAACCCATGTGAAGCTGGACGCTGTAGCTCATGTCTGTAACCCCTAAACCCCTGGAAGCTCCAGGGCCAGCTAGCCTGGCACACTCAGCAGTGAACACGAGACCCTGTCTCAGACAAGGGGAAGGTGAGGACTGGAGTGGACATTGTCCTCCAGTCTCCACGGGTGTACTGTGCATTCACTCATGCCAGTACACACACACACACACACACACACACACACACACACAGAGAGAGAGAGAGAGAGAGAGAGAGAGAGAGAGAGGCACATACATACACACAAGCATCATACTCACATAGGTAAAGTATATAAACAGTGTGGAAGACCCCAAGATACAACATGAAGCAAACGTCCTCTAACTACAGGCTAAGTGACCCTACTTCAGAGATTCAAAATCCAAAATCCAAAATGTTCCAAGCCCTACACTTTTTAATATAATTGAATTAATTGATTTTTATTTTGAGACAGGGTTTCACTATAGAGCTCTAGCTGGCCTGGATGACCTATGTAGACCTGGCTGGCCTTGAGCACATAGGGGTTTGCTCACCACTGCCTCTCAAATGCTGTGACTAAAGTGTGCATTGCCACACCTGGCATGGCTTTTTTTTTTGAGCCATGTTCAAAGGCTCAGGTGTCAGAGCATCTCATGGTTTGGGTTTCCAGATTAGGGATGCTTGATCGGTAACATCCATGCAAACATTCTAAACTCTGAAGAAGTTGGAAATGGGAAGTACTCCTAGTCTCAAACAAGGGATAAGGCTTACTCAGTCTCTGAGCCCATATAGCATGGGATAGTTTATGATGGTAAATATCAAAATAAACATAAATAACATGGTTTTTTTTTTTTTTTTGGAGACAGGGTTTCACCGTGTTGTATATCCCTGGCTGTTCTGGATCTCACTCTGTAGACCAGGCTGGCCTTGAACTCACTGAGATCCACCTGCCTCTGCCTCCCAAGTGCTGGGATTAAAGGCGTGCGCCACCACTGCCCTACTCACAAATAACTTTTATACATAGAATTGTATTAAAATGCACTATATCAATAAAAGAATGCAAGAGAACAACGCTCATGAGGTGATGGTGGCATTGTGGGGGCGGGATGAAGGGGTGGCTGAGGGCTGCTGCAGGGGTGGCTGAGGGCTGCTGCAGG
>CABHPP010148564.1:6841-26941 GCA_902168425.1 Peromyscus attwateri
TGGGATTAAAGGCGTGGGTCACCATGCTTGGGTGTATCCTTGAACACATGGATTTCTGTCTCTGGAATGTTAGGATTAAAGGTGTGGTGCTACCACTGCCTAACCTCTATGTTTAATATGTGGCTGTTCTGTCTCTGACCCCAGATAAGTTTATTAAGGTACACAATATTTTGGCGAACACAATACCACCACACAGCTGCTTTTCTATATTTTTTTTGTTTATGTATTTAAGTCAGGATCACATGTATCTTGGGTTGGGCTATGTAGTAAGGATGGTCTTGAACTCCTGATCTCTCTGTTTCCCAAGTGCTGAGATTATAGGCATATGCTATCATAACTGGCCATGGTAGTTAATTTTTTTCTTTCAAAAAATTATTTATATTTTATGATTTTTTTTTCTTGTTTGTGTACCACATACATACCTGGTGTCCACAGAGGCCAAAAAAAGGCATCAGATCCCTCAGAACTGGAGGTAGAGAAATTGTGAGCTGCTGTGTGGATGGTGGGAACCAATCCTGGCCTTCTGCAAGAACAACCAGTGCTCTTACCTGTTGAGCCATCTCTCCAGCCCCGTACTTACAGTCTTTAAAACTGGCCCAACATCAAATGAGCAAATACTGAAGCGGGTTGGGCTTCCGCAAAGCTCTGGTCAACATTTTCATCAACTAATCCAACACAATGTTCTCTGATGTGTGTTTTGTTGAAGAGATCTTATTTAATAAACGGGCGATTCATTAGCATTGAACTCAATGCCCAGAGCATCATGTAGTGCGGAGTTGCTTCATGCCTGAAAAACGGTTAATCTAACAAACCGATTGTCCCTATAAGCCACATCACAGCCCTGGAACACTAGACGGCACTTTAGCGCTGTGCTTAGGGGTCCCTTGAAGTAGCAAAATCACCAATAAAGAGCACAAAAATGCAAAAATCACGGCACTAGAAAGCCCATAAAAAGGACGTTTGTTATGGCATGACAGCTCAAATAGGGCAGAGCCGCACTCGCTCAGCCTCAGCTGGAATTGCGGCTCTCAGGTGACTCCCATGGGCTGCCACTTGCTTTGGCAAATGTGCTAGCACTGACTTGAGGGCAGCAGAGCCGCCACAGCCGGGGGGCAAACCTGGGAGTCTGAGTAAGACTGAAGAGAGCTGCAACAGAGGCACCCTACTCACCAAGTCTAAACCGGTACTGTTCGCCTCTTTCCACACATGGTCTGCTGACCTCTTCTCCCGGCTGTCAGCTCAGGGCAGCTTTTCATTCTCGAAGCTTCTGAATTTGGGGGTTTCTGTTACAGCAGCTCACTGTGCTCTAATACAGGCTATCAAGCCTGTGCCCTTGTGCTACATACACACTGCCAGCTTATTTCACCATGCATGCTTTGGTCTTTTAGGACATTCACATTTCCAACAGCTTTCCCCCCACCAAGCAGGCCGATACCCAGTTGAGGTGGCGCTCCTACGGTCATCTGCTGTTGCTGAAGTTCTTTCCTGGGGGAGACAGAAGCCAATGCCTGCCCCTCCTCTAAGATCCCAATGACAGACTGAGGTGTGGTTCTGACAAAGTTCACTCTACTGAGTTTACTGGGCTTCTTCAGAGAATAGGTGAAGGCCACTTATAGGGGTGTGGGTCCTCCTCCCCAACAGTCCACACCTGGGGCCCCCTCACCTAGCCTTCCCTAGCCTAAATACCACAGCCCTGCTCTGAGGCCATGTGCAATACAACAGGCCCTGAGTTGTATACCACGGGTGGTATGGGAAGAGGCTGAACACTCAGGTGAGGATCTTCTGACCCTCCTCAACCGTCAACAAGCACAGCTGCGATAATCCTTTTGCAAGCAATCACAGCTGAACTTCCCTAGATGGCGGTTGCTTGGCTCCGAAGGACAGCCATACACAACACCTGCATTCGCATGGATATGCATGGCTTAAACACACTCAGGTCCTACTGGGATGAAGAAATGGTCGTGTCTCCACTTCTGCAAGCTCTGTGATGAGTCTTTGAGAATCACCCAGTAGGTTAGACGTGGGGGGGGGGGGTTGATATTGATACCCGATGCTGTCATCTACAGATATGTTGAGTCACATTCCTAGATGTACTGCGACACTTGTGGCCTAAGGGCCACAGGCTGAACATGTCTGCTCTGGTAACTGAAAGGAAACGAGTCCCCACTTCCGGGCAGCCCACCTGAGCATCATTCTGTGCTCTTCACCTTTACCATTTTAAGCTGGTTTCCACTTTCTCTTTCCTCCTTTGGGACACGCTCTTGCTCTGTATCCCAGGCTGGCTTTGAACTCACAATCTTAACCACCTCAGCTCTCTGAGTCGTGGGACTATAAGCATGCACTACCATGCCCAACCCCTGGGTTCTACTTAGAGCCTCGGTTCCCCCCTCTATACACACATGACAGGCACGCAGGGATTCATTGAGAATGCAAGCGCAGGTAGCAGATGGTACTCAACAAGCACCGGATGACTTTCTTTCCGCGTGTGACAGACTATTTTAAAGGCCTTCCCTAACACCAGTTCTAGAATTCTTTCCAGATTCCCAAAGATCCTCAAAGTTAATTTCCAAGCTACAGGCTTTGGTACCTCCCAGGAGAAAACTTCCCATCTCTGGAGACCTTCGAGCCATTAGCAATATCCTGGAAAACAAGCGCACTCGTCCCCGAGTCCTAGCTCCACGGCAGTCTCCTCGTCTACAGGTCCCTAACATGTCTTCTTCTGGGGGCTCCCCTGGCCTCTCTAATCGCTGCCTTCCTCATCCGGATTCCTCACCTCAGGGCCCTCTTCCCTCTTCCCGGGCCGCCTCTCCCAAAGCCACGTCGCCGCCCTCGCTTCCTCCGTCTGGCCCCTCGCCCTCGCAGCCGCCGGCCCGACCCACGCCCCTGCGGCGGGACACGGCGACCAGCCGCGTGGCCCGAACCCCGACGTCTCCCCTCACCTCCTGAGCGACGCCGAGATTCTCCCGCTTCTTTTTAGTCATGTTTGCTTGCCGTGTCCCCGCACCGGACCCGCCCACTAGGCCGCGCCGCGCACGCGCAAGTCCTCGTGCTTCTCTCTCACTGGCCGGCGCGGCAGAAGGAGGCGGGGCTACTGCCGTCGCCATCTTGTTGAGGGGCGCGTCCATCCCGCCGCGGCCATGTTTGTGAGGGGCGGCCCCTAGTTGGAGGTCTCGGGACCTGATCGGCAGAGGAGCCGTGATTGGTCCACGCCTGGGTGGAGACCGCTTTACATACTGAGAACTCTCTTTTCTTTTCTTTTCTCTTCTCTTCTCTTCTCTTTTTTCTTTTCTTTTCTTCTTTTTTCCTTTTCTTTTTTCCTTTCCTTTTCTTTCTTTCTTTCTTTTTTTTTTTTAAACATCTTATTCCTTCTTGCATCCGTCAGTGGCATCCCTGCAGTTTTAGTCTAACTTCATTCAAATTCAGTCGGCCGGGCAGTGATGGCTCACGCCTTTAATCCCAGCACTCGGAAGGCAGAGCCAGGCGGATCTCTGTGAGTTCGAGGCCAGCCTAGTCTACAGAGCGAGCTCCAGGACAGACACCAAAACTACACAGAGAAACCCTGTCTCGAAAGAAGAAAAAAAAAAAAAAGAAAGAAAAAAAATTGAGTCGGTCCTCAGCCTGCAAGCCCTGCTCCTTCAGTCCCAATCTGAGCCGCTCTGCCCATTGGAATCTATGGCCTTGTACCGTTAATCGTTTTGTGTTCTTAGACATTGCGCTTGTTTTCTGGCGAGACAGGAACAGCCTGCAAACATCATGGGAGACGTGTAGAAGGCAGGCAGCATGCGATGTTCAGCCTGAGTTTTACCAGCTCCTTTTCTGCGTATTCCTTGACAGGCTTGCTCATGCTTAGCATTTCTAAGTGTTTAGACCTGTGGCCTTTTGAGATGTTTTAACTATAACCCTACCGTATAGACTGTGACCCGCGGAACTGCAACCAAAGTTTTACAACTCAACTCAGTACGTTTAGCATCCGTGAGGTGCTGTGGCAATTTTAAACTATTTGAGTAAAAAAAAAAAAAAAAAAAAAAAAAAAAGATAGCCGATAGCCGAGCATGATGGGACAATATCTGTAGTCCCAGTTACTTAGAGTGAGGTGGGAGTGGTATTTAGAGCCCACAAGTTTGAAATCCGTCTGGACAACAGTGAAACCTGAACAATTAAAAAATAATAATTTAGCCGGGCGGTGGTGGCGCACGCCTTTAATCCCAGCACTCGGGAGACAGAGCCAGGCGGATCTCTGTGAGTTCGAGGCCAGCCTGGGCTACCAAGTGAGTTCCAGGAAAGGCACAAAGCTACACAGAGAAACCCTGTCTCGAAAAACCAATAATAATAATAATAATAATAATTTTTTTAAATTGGGAGGAGCAAAAAACAAAAAACAAAATACCTAGCAAGTAGACGGATATGGTTTAAAAGAGTGGGGTGTGGTTCAAAAAACTACCATAGCTCTTTTTTTACTTGTCTTTGTGATCGTGATTATTGATGATGCCATTCTTGTGCTGGACATTATTTCATAGGGCAGAACCTCTCTGTGCACCGAGCACAGACAGCGAGCATCTCCGCACACACAGCTCTGTCCTTCTGTGTTCCTTTCTAAAGATAAACGTGCCCAGGTGGAATTCCCAGGTCAAAGCGGATGAGACCAGAATCGAAGCTCCTTGGTTCACAGTAGTTATTATCTCTGCACTGGGGCCTGTTTCTCTGTGTGAATAATAACCCCACCTCAGTGTTTGGAGGAAAAAACGTTTTCAGATCTGTGTTTCCTTCCTGATAGAGTCCTTGAGGGATGGGGCTGGGAGGAACCCGAGATACCATCTTGCCTGGCCGCCTGCGACCCACGAGAGAGCTTGTAGTAAACCCTACCTGAACAGGACGCAGGCTCTCGGAAGTTGCTTAGTGCAGTACTCCCAGCTTAACACCCGGCACAGGAAAATCTTACTCGAGAACATTGTCTATCAGCTGTCAATCAACAACACTTATTGTCGGAACACTCTTCCAGCATTGGTTCCAGGCCCAGAAAAACCAGATTCTGCTTCCCAATTATCACAGGCACTGGCCCAGGGGAGGTGAGAAGAGGAGGAAAAACACTGTGTTCTTTTAGAAGTGGCTCCTTCTGCGTTTCTCTGGCACCAAGAAAAAGCCACAGAGCTCTGGCTGTGCCTCATGCCAGTCTCGTCTCCTCCCAGTCCCCGGCAAACACAGGGGAGCTCTCAACTTTATCCCTGAGCAACCTCATGTGTTTCCAACCAGGCCTTGTCTCCTGCGTCAGGTGATGGGGTAAAATGCTCAAGATGAGGAGCTGGAGAGTTAAGAGCATTTTAGCTCTTGTACAGGACCTGGGTGGCATTCCTAGCATCCACATAGTGGCTAAAAATTGTTAACTCCAATTTCATAGGAGCTGACGCCCTCTTCTGGCCACCTCAGGTACTGCATACACATGGTGCACGGATAAAACACACAGGCAAAATGCCCAAGAACATAAAAGTAAAAATATTGTTTAAAAAAAAAAAGCCAGGTGTGGTGGTACACACCTTTAATCTCAGCACTCTGGGAGGCAGAGGCAGGCGGATCTCTGTGAGTTCAACGCCAGCCTGGTCTACAAAGCGAGATCCAAGACAGCCGGGGCTGCACAGAGAAACCCTGTCTTAAAGGAGAAACCGAAACAAAAAACAAAAAACTCAAAATGGGCTGGAATCAAAGTCTCTGTGGATTGTAGCGAGGGGGGAGGGGCTTTTACAGTGAAGCTGTCCTGGATTCCAGTCTGAGCTTTGTCATTTAGCAGCTGTACACAGTGGCCATGTGGAGCAAAGTACTTCAGTTTTCTAGGCCTCGGTTTTCCTATCTGTTAAGTGAGTGCATCATGCCGGGTGTGGAAGGCCCTTCTGAGAACTGCTACCAAGTAGCAGCTGCAGAGTGAGCGACCAGGAGAGAGACCTCAGGACTGAGGAGCCACCAGGCTGTGACTGGGCTTTGCGTATCAGTTGCTGCCATTTGTTTTGAGGCTGGTTTCTGTCAGCCTTCCCGTCACTATGGAGCATGTGTTGTCTGGAGTTTGAGGCAACTGCCTGGGGTGTGGTGTTCACTGCAGACCTCAGCCCCAGCATGCACGGGAGTGTGGCGTTCACTGCAGGCCGCAGCCCCAGCATGCACAGGCATCTCTCCACGGAGGGGCCTGCCCTCTCCTCTCTCACGGCTTGATGTGTCAGGACAGCACAGAACGTGCTGACTGACCCCTGTGGTGTGAGGGGAGGCTGCGGGGACCCAGGCAATCCACTCAGGTCCTGACACACCCCACTCCACCCTGGGGGCTAGTACAGAGAGACCTGGCGTTGACTCCCACCGGGGCTGTTCACTGAGTTTTTCTGCTGCCTGGCCTGGCAATCCTGCCCAGGAACAGATGGAGTCCTGGGGGATGGCAGTCTGTCTGCACGTGTCTCTTTGTTCCCCAGGGAGCTGTGGGCCTGAACTGTCTTTTTGAGGGTTTTCAAGTGACTAAGGCAAATAGAGCATGTTGTATTGGCAGTCGGGAGACCTGGGTCTCTTCTGGAAGGTTCTCATGGCACAGCCTTGGGCTGGTCAAGCCTCTCCTTTGGCTTTCCTTTTTTTTTTTTTCTTTCTCTACAAAATGGACAGGACAGAGAGAACCTGCCAACGTAGACACCCACCCTTCTGTTTCCATGACCTTGTTGTTAGAAAGGTGCCCAGACATAAGGCACCGTGGTCAGCTGTAAGGTAGACATATGCTGTAAGATGAACTCATCATTACCCTCAAGATATCTTTAACCTAGTTAGAGAGACGGACTGACAGCATGAAGTAGCAAATGCCAGATACTGTATAATTAAATGCCAGCGGCCTGGTACCCATGGCTGCTGTGTTAGTGGCTCTGATGGAAGATAATGCTGTGGGCACCTGGGGTGGCTTGGCAGGGGCTCTAGGTCAGAGGGTATAGATGAGACTGTGTTGGCGAGTGATGAGGAGAGGGCATCCCGGTTGGCAGGGAATGCCGGGAGAAGGAGCCCTCTCCATCTTCGGGTAACAGCATGGCAGAGGCTGGCCCCAGCCCAAGCTCCAGATGGTTCCTTCTGTCCTTCTCCTCTTTCCGGACTCGCCTGAACTGTGAGACCCAGGCCCCGATCCCCAGCAGGGCCCCGAGGGAGCCCTTTCTCAGAGCAGGGGTGAGGGAGAGTGGCAGCGTTCGCTGTCAGAAGCACTTCAGGCAGGAAGCGAAGAGTTTCATAGGTAGTTTAAAAATACAGTGGGAGCTGATTTATGTTTGAGTTTTGTTCCAGGGCAGCAGATCATAGCCCAAGTTCCGAGGCAAAGGCAGCGGTGTCTTTATGGCCTGCTCGGATGGGTTTCACGTCTTCGTGCTTTTTATGTTTCAGCTAAGCCAGGATGCTGGAACTGTTTCTGCCCGCTGTTCTTCACTGGGGGAACCTCGTATATACCATGGCTTACTCAGCTGCATTTTGACTACATTAAAAAAAAATAGATGATTATTTTTTGCTCGTTTCTTACTTGGTGTCCAGTTTCTAGTCAACTTAAATCAAATAAGTAGATAATCTGGAGAGACAGTGAAAACAGAAGAATGGGGGATCATTGAAGGTGCAGAAATCCAGATTATTTGATCCCACAGCATCCTTACTGAAGTTTTCTAAGACACAGTCTCATGTAGCACAGGATGGTCTCGAATTTACTAGGCAGCTGGAGATGACCTTGAACTCCTGATCCTCTTGCCTCCACCTCCCAAGTGCTGGGGTTGCAGGTGTGCACCGCCGTGCCTGGTTTACGCATCAAACCCAGGGCTTCCTGCATGCCAGGCAAGCATTCCATCTCCTGAGCTAACCCCGCCCCCACCCCTCACCGGCCTCTTGAGAATGTCATCAAGACATTTGTGACAAGATGGGCTCGGCTTGGGGCGACTGCACCTTCTGTGGTTGACGCTGCTCCCCTCTCTCCTCAGATCCAAACCGCGCTGGGACCTTGAGCATGAGTTTCCATAGTGTAGGTTTCCCTGGCTCTGATTGATCTCGCTGTGATTTCTCTTAGCTCTATCCTGGCATTTATTTCTTTTAACTTAGGATGTTTTTTATTTGATGGGTACAGTGTTTTGCCTGCTTGTATGACTGTGCACCCCGTGTGTGCCTGGTGCCTCCGGAGGCCAGAAGAGGGCACTGGAGCCCTTCAAACTGGAGTTACAGATGGTTGTAAGCTGCAGTGTGGGTGCTGGGAACTGAACCCCAGTCCTATGAAAGAACAGCCAGTGCTCTTAACTGCTGACCCATGTCTCCAGTCCCACACTATCTATTTTTAACCCACGGTATGATGAGCATTTCTCTAAGACACCCAGAATCCTCTTTGGGGAACACAAAGGGACATGAAGAAATCAATAAGTACATCCTGTGTTTGTAAATATGACACTTTATTCTTCCTGAAGCAGTTCCTGTGTCCATTCGTTCTGCGGGTAAGGACGTAGAGCTGGCTTAGTCACGCCCATTTTGCGGAGAAGGGAATGGGGTACTTCCATAAGTAGTGTGGCCCACGAAGAAGGACAGACCCACCCTTCCTGCACAGAGGACCAGATGCAGCCTTCTGAAGATAAGAAGATGAAGCTAACAGGCAATTAGGCGACTTTAAAAACGGCTTTTAAAAATTGATATATTTGGTGTGTGTTCATCTATGTGTGTGGGCAGAAGACAACTTGTGGTTACCAAATTTCTCCTTCCACCATGTAGGTCCTGGAGATTGAACTCAGGTCATCAGATTTGGTGGCGGGTGCCTTTACCCACCGAGCTACCTCTCCCACTGGCAAACTCTTAGCAAACTCTTACCTACTCTTAGGTAGGGGATGGAGGTAGTAACGTTAGTGCAGCCTGTCAGAAAGTATACAAGCTGGGGTGATCTGGCTTTAGAGACTCCAAGAGTGTCACCCCACCCCGCATTGACATCTCCTCCCATGACTTCCTCAGAACAGAGCTACCCATGTCCCAGAGGTGGTATTTGACCAATCTGTCAATCATAGAGCCACATGTTCTTGGTCATGGTGATTGGTTCAGAGGGAGATCAGGTAACCTTACCTGGGCCAATCAGAGACCTTCCTTGGGATTTCCCACCCATCTGTAGCTAGGTGAAATTCCTTCCCTCCTTGAGCCGCTGGAATGAGATCCTGGAACCACTCTGGCAGCTCTGAGGTTCTGAGGTGGCAGCTCAAGGTTCTGAGGTGGCAGGTGGCATGTTCAGTACAATAGTGAGGCGGGGGATGGAGAGAACCCTGGTGATGGTAAACACTCGGGATCCACATGTCGGTACCTTGCCCTTGCCTCTTCTGGAATGTCCACCAATAAATTCTCACTCTTAGTTTTTGAGACAGGCCTCTCTCGTGTAGTCCAGGCTGGCCTGGAACTCACTATATAGCTGAGGATGATCTTGAACTTCTGACCCTTGCTCGCACTGTCACTTACTGAGTGTTGGATTATAGGACTGTGCCACCACACCAGGTTATGTGGTGCTGGGGATGGAAGCCAGGATGTCGTGCATGCTAGCACACATTTCCCCAATGGAACTACATTCCAAAGCCAATGCCGCGCGCGCGTGTGTGTGTGTGTAGGTCAGAGGACAACTTGCTGGAGTCAGTTCTTCCACCATGTGAGTCTGGGAGAGTGACCTCAGGTCGTCAGGCTTAGTGGCAGGTGTCTACCTGCTGGGCCATCTCACAAGCTCCAGCTCCCTCTTATGAGCTCAAACTAACCCAGAGATTTCTTTTCTTTTCTTTCTTTTTTACAAGAACTAGTTAAAATTTTATTTAAGATTTAGTTATTTTTTATTTTGTGTATTTTGCTTCCATGTACATATATGTACCACGTTTGCCTGGTGCCTGAGGAGGCCAGAAGTGGGTATTGGGTCCCCTAGAACTGGAGTTATGAATGGTTGTGAGCCATGTGGGTCCTGGGAACTGAACTCGGGTGCTCTGCAAGAGTAGCAAGTGCTCTTAACCACTGAGCCATCACAAGCAGTTTTATGGTTGTTGTTGTTGTTTTTTGACTGAGGTTTTTGTCTTGTTCATCCCCCCTCCTCCCCCATAAATGATGCTTAAGATCATTTCCAGAGGATCTGGGTTTGCTTTCCAGAATTCACTTCAGGTAGCTCGCAACTGTCTGTGGCTCCAGCTCCAAGGGATCAGATGTCTCTGGCCTCCAGGGGCACCTGCACTTACGTGCACATACCCACATGCAGATTTCCACACCTACACATAATTTAAAAATAAATCTTTTCAAAAAGAAATGACATTTCTCTGGGGCCAGGCTTTGGTCATCTAGATCCATAAGCCAGACCCTCTGTGTTCAGTTTTTTCCAGTAGCTTGGGCTTTGGGAAGTGATCATAACAATGGCAGTCACAGTTGGGGGTCCAGGGGGAGAAATCCGACCCTGCTGTTGTCAACTGTGTGATGCTGGGCCAGCCATTTAACCCCTGAACCTCAGCTCTTTCATCTGTGAAATGAGGACATCAATAGGAGCTACTTAATAAGGTACATTTGTGACACTGAGGATAAAACCCAGAATTTCACACATTAGGCAGATGCTTTGACACTGAGCTACATCCCAAGTCCTCTCTATTTGTTCCTTGGAGATGGGGTCTCACTCTGTAGCTTAGGCTACCCTCAGATTTGCAGTAATCCTTCTGCCTCTGCCTCTCTAGTGCTGGGATTACAGGCACACATCACATTGCCTGGCTTTAAAAATAATAAGATTTTGTTAGCATTCAGGAGCATCCAACCTGTGGCCTGTGGGCCATGAGCACCCTGGACCTGAAATAACTTAGAAAACACCAACATGAAATCTCAATGCATTTATGAGATTAAAAAAAAAAAAGTTGGGCAGTGGTGGTGCATGCCTTTAATCCCAGCACTTGGGAGGCAGAGGCAGGTAGATCTCTGTGAGTTTGAGGCCAGCCTGGTCTATAGAGTGAGATCCAGGACAACCAGGGCTACACAGATAAATCCTGTCTCAGAAAACAAAACAAAACAAAAAACAACCAACCAAACAACCAAATAAAAAAAAACCCTCAACTGCTTGGCTGAGGAAGAACTCTGTAAATAGCACTGTGTTATGATGTCATGATTGCTGATACTCATCACACCACAAATGCAGCTCAATCGTTTTGCATAATTTTATGTTCACCCTCTCCCAAACATCCCCATGAATGAGACAGAATATATGTGTCTGGCAAAAGACAGTCAGTGTTTCACAGGGGCGATGGCCCCACCCAGGTGAGGCCGTAAACAGAGCCTGGAATGGGGACGTTGGAATCGAACCCAGAGCTGTGTCCTTTGGGCTGCACTTCCCAAATGACACCTGTGCCGGCCACTGTCAGGAAGCCAGTTCAGCGGCTTATAAAGGGCGCTGTCCCTGGAGGCAGAGTCCATTAGAGAAGCCGAATCCTTTCCGAAGGCTGCTTGGTGAAGACAGAGATGAGCTCTGGAAAGATGCCCAGAGCAAAGCCTGCTTAAGCTGGCATGCCCGGGCACCTCCAGCCAGCGGCTACCCACCCTCTGCTCTTCCCTCCTGCCGGCTCTCAGTACCCATGTCTTACACGCATGAGTTTCTGGAACCCAGACTATCAGAAACAGAGGATAATAGAACTTTCTCATCACTCACCCACTGAACACACACATTTATTAAGCACCCATTGTATGCCGGGCACAGCCAATGTAACGGCCTTTAATAGACACAAATCAAACCTCACGTGTACAGATGAGAGTGGTGGGTCCCAGGCTTGATGACGATTGCTTCCCTAGGGACTACAGAGGATTAGGAACCTTCTTAAGGAATCTTCTAGAAAGGTCTGTATCCCTCACACTCATCCTGCTCTCCTGAGGCTGATATGAGCGCAACTTCCTGGCCGCAGCTGATTGGACCAGAAGATAGTATCTGACCGAAGCTGGGCCAATCAGATTTTACCTTTCAGGAATTTGACTCAGGAAGGAGGCAGGGAGGGTGAAGTCTCCTGGAGTGGAGCTGGAGTTACCAGGGGTTGCTAGGCACCTGGCATGGGAGCTGTGAACCAAACTCCGGTCCTCTGGAAGATCAGTGTGCACTCTTAACCGCTGAGCCGTCTCTTCAGCTCCTATTTATTAATTTTTGACAGTATCCTTATGTAGCCCAGGCTGTCCTCCAACTCAGAATCCTCCTGCTTGAGCCTCCCAAGCACGCGGATGACAGGTGACGGCAGCCCATTGGCTGGTAGGATGACTCAGCGGGCAAAGGCACTGGCTGGTAAGCCTGAGGACTGGAGTTTGACTCCCAGGACTCACACGGTGGAGGGAGAGAACAACTCTGGAAGTTGTCCCCTGACCACACAAACACTAAATAAGTAAATGAATAAAAACAAACAAACAAACAAAACACAATTAAAGAAAAATACTGCCGGGTGGTGGTGGCACACACCTTTAATCCCAGCACTTGGGAGGCAGAGCCTGGCGGATGTCTGTGAGTTCGGGGCCAGCCTGGGCTACAGATCGAGATCCAGGACAGGCACCAAAACTACACAGAGAAACCCTATCTCGGAAAAAAACAAACAAACAAACCCCAAAATCAACAGTAACAAAAAACAAAAACAAAAACAAAAAATCAAGAAAAATACTTAGGTCCAACCTGATTCCACAGAGGATCCCAGGCTGAACCCCATGCTTTTCCATCCTGCTAACTGGGAGGGAAGATGGTCGCCACAGCGACCTCTCAGAACCTTGTCCCTCTCATATGGTTTTTGAGATGCCAAACATATCCCTGTGATCCAAAGGGATGCTCAGCACCACAGGGCTGGGCTCTCTGGGACGCGCCAAGTCCCTTAACCTCTAAAGCCATGGCCTGAAGGCCGTAAGTGGTCGGCTCCCGGCAGTGGCAGGGTGGAGGGGTTGAAGTGGCAGGCACTTGGGCCGCCTTGACCAAGCTCCTCACCAGCTGTGTCTCCTGATGAGACATCACCCCGAGTCCCCTCCCCTGGCTCTGGCCACTGGCCTCTGATCTCCTCTGGTTTTTTTACAGTCTCCCATATGCATAAAGCACTCAGAAAAGCATGAGACAAATGCTTTCTTCTGCGCGGGTAACACCTTTTCTTTTTAGTTAGAATTTGCCAGCCGGTCGTTGCCAGGGCCTCAGAGGTGAGCGTTCCCTCACATCTCTCTAGCCACTTCCGTTCCCCTGAGATCTACCTTGGACTGATCACATTTTTTTTCCCCACATAAAAACAAGTTGTATTCAAAGCCTGCGTGTGCCAGCCACATAAAAAGCTGTCTCCGCCTCCGGACAAGCCTTGATGTGTGTGTTGTACCTTTGATGGGGTGTCATGTCTGTTCCTGTGCTCCCCCAGGGCCGAGGCTGGCCAGCCGATTGAAGTTCTCATCACACATTCCTTCCTAGTTGTCACCTAAGGACCTACTGTGTGCCGAGCTCTGGAGTGGGGCAGGGACACAGAGACAGTTTGCAGACCGTCAGACAGACACGATGCGGTGGAGGTCCTCCAGGACACACAGTCTGTGCGTGCACTGAGTCTGCGGCCGTGGTGGAGGCAGGCGACAAGGACGGAGGCCCGGAAACACAAGAAGAAGTTGGACAGGCAATGTAATTTCACACCCATCAGCTCGCAGACATCTGACAGATTCAAGTGTTGACAAGGACGTGGGGCCATGAAAACCCCGTGACATGGCTGGGGGAGTGCGAATTGGCACAAAACTTTGGAAAACAAATCAGCACTGAAAAGTTGAAGGTGCCGGGGCCCAGGGACATGGCTCAGTTGGTACAGCACTTGCCGTGGAAACACAGGATCTAAGTTTGACTCCCAGCCTCCACATACAAAGCCAGACATGTGGAGGCACATTCGTAATCCTGTACCAGGGAGACAGAGACAGGCAGATCCCTGGGGCTTGCTGGCCAGCCAGTCAAGGCTAATTGACAAGCTCCAGACACACACACACACACACACACACACACACACGCATCCATATATATACACCCAAGCACACACATACAAAGCAAACGTGAAGATGCCACTTCACATGTTCCCAATTCTTTGTTGTCACAACAAAGTACAGTTAAAATGTCCATTATATTAGTCAGTACCTATTGTGATGATGCTGTGTAACAAACAGTCCTGAGAGCCTCAGTGGCTTACAATGAACATTCACTTGTCCACTGCATTGCAAGTGAGCTGAGGTGCCCGTGCTCAGGGAAGTCAGAGGGGAAGAGGAGGGCTGCCTAAGGTGCCCTCTGCCCTCTGCCAGTGCCTCCTGTGAGTGCCATTCTAGTAGATCTCTGGGGTCCCTGCTGAGCTGACTTGGGTGCAGCAGGGTGAGAAGGTGGAGGACTGTAGGGGTGGGTGGAACTGCTCAGCTGGGATGCATGATAGTCAACAAATTCTAGACACATGTTGTGGTGGTTTAAGGGTGTCCCTCATAGGCTTTGGCATTTGAACCCTGGGTGCCCAATTGGTGGTGCTGTTTGGAAAGGTCTAGGAGATGTGGCCTTGCTAGAGGGAGGACATCACTGAGGCCATGTTTGAGGACTCGAAGCCTCTCACCATTCCCGTTTCACTTTCTCCGCTTCGCGCAGCTCAAGATGGGAGCCCCCAGCTTCCTGCTCCCGTTACCGTGACTTTGCCCCACCCTCACGGACTCTTATCCCTCTGGACCCCTGAGTCCAAATGAACTCTTTCTCCTGTAAGTTGTCTCGGTCATCACAGCATTGTCCTGTGTTTCCTCACAGCCATAGAAAAGTAACATCATGCCAAATGTCGTAATTCCATTCTTCTTTGTAGATAGATAGATTTCCATGTGGAAGCTCTGTGCTGGCCCCCAGAAGAATCTTCCATTTGGAAAAAAAATGCCGCATATTGGGTACAGTACACCCACCTGTCAGCCCAGAACTGGGGAGACAGAGACAGGAGGATCACCACAAATTTAATACCAGCCCAGGCTATACATCGAGAGCTTATGTTAAACAAAAAAGCAAAGCAAAGCAAAACAAAAGCAATGATCCAGCTTTGTTCTTACTGTGGTGGCTGGAGAAATGGCTCACAGGTTAAGGGTGCTTGCTGTCAAGTCATGGGGACCGGAGTTCAGATCCTAGCACCGGTCTGGCAAGCCAGACATGTCACATGTATCTGTAACCCCAGCTCCTTGGGGGAGTGGAGACAGAAGGATTGCTAGGACTTCCAACCTTGCTGAGAAAATAGGAGCCATAGGTTCAGGGAGAGACCGTGCTTCAAAGAAGTAGGCAGAAAGTAACGCAGAACACCTGCTGCCCCCTACTGGCCTGCACATGCATCCACAGCATCCATTAGCACACTCACACTGACTTACACATAAATACACAAATAAGTAAACAAACAAACAAAATACTTAAGGGCCAAAGAGGTGACTCAGGGGTTCAGAGTGCTTGCTGCTCTTTCAGAGGATCCAAATGTGGTTCCTAGTACCTAAATCAGGCAGTTCATAAACCACCTGTAACTCCAGCTCCAGGGGACTTGAAGCCTTCCTCTGGTCCCCATAGCCACCTGCACACTCATGCACATACAAGCAGATAAACACATGCATATACGCATAAATGATAAACCTTTTTTAAAAAATTAGATTTATGTTACGTGTGTGTGCCTGCCTGTCTGTATGTGTACCACAGGTGTGCATATGGCCTTGGAGTGTCAGGTCCCCTAGAACTGGAGGTGTAAGCTGTTGAGAGCCACCTGATGTGGGTGCCCGGAACTCAACCCGGGTCCTCTGAAAGAGCAGCAAGTGCTCTTAACCACAGAGACCTCTCTCTAGCCCCAAAATAAATCTTTTAAAGAGAATAAATAACAAAAATAATGCTGTTTGGGGACATCTCTCCAAACACGCTTTGGGAGCACAGCGATGTCACGGGGGAGTTGAACCGACCACAGGGTTTTTGTGCCCCTTGTTCTGGGGACCCAGGGAGTACCAGAGATGCAGCTTGACAAAGCGTCCCCCCCCCCACTATCCCCCCTGGTCATAGAGGAAGGAGTGGGCTCTGGTTCATTAGTAACTGGGGACCTGGGCCACCAGCTGGGCCAGCATGCAGTACAGGGCTCCACTGGCTGTCAGGCCTCATTAGTGGTCACCAGGTGGGGGTGAGCCTGTGGGCAGACAGCCCCGTGTGGATGAACTGCTGTCGCTGCACAAGACAGGTCACGTCCCCGTGCACTTGTGAGCCTTTCTGGGAGAGCTGTTTTCTTGTCTCCTCGCTTGCTGGTATTGAAGTCTGGGCAGCCTGACAGCCCTGGCAGGCAGCCCAGAGGCCAGCGCCCCAGGCAGTCCCTCTCTGCCTTCTCCTTCTGGCTTTGGTGGCCTTGTGCGATTGGGTGGCATTTGAGAGCACAAAAGGGAAGTTGGTGCCATTCAGGAAAGGGCGCCTCGGGCCTCCCCGCTGGAAAGCCTCTCTGCTGGTCTATTTTCAGTATCCAGGCATTTCTGTCAAGGTCCTCATCCTGGCCTTTTGGACTGTGCAGGGTGGAGTTCCGCCTGCCTGGGGACCGAGCTGGCTGCTAACCTGGCTGGACAGGGACAGGGTCTGCCAGGCCTCCCTGCATGCTGGGTGACATCCACAGAACCCAGCCAGCCACCACCCCAGGCACCTGATACCCCCGGCCTCCCTCCCCGCTTTGGCAGCCACACTGAGAAATATGCAGGAGCTGCTGCCCTGTGGTTGGGTGCCTGCAACAAAGGCCCAGGTCCCTTGGGACACTCCTTTGTCGCTAGCCATCCACATCTGTGGGGTGAGGATCAAAGCCCCCCCCCCCCCAGCCGTTGGAGAGCCAGGGTTTGGGAGGAGGCAGCAGACCAGAGAGAGGCCGTAGAGATGAAAGACAGCTCAGGACAGCAGCCTTTGCCCCTGGTTGCTCCCAGCTTCAGCATCTGGAGACTACACGCTCTATCCCCGCCAACCTGGTCTCTGGCTCTAGAAGCCACAGGTTTTGAAAATCCTGTCCAGGAACAGCGTCCTGGCTTCCAGTGTGCCTAGTGGCCAGTTGACGTTGGTTTTAAATCTGTGAGCTTGCATCTGGAGATCCAGTCTAGCTCAACCACAGCAGGCAGTGGTGGCTGCGTATCAGTTTGTTTATGGATTTACTGGCCTACATTTGCGGCTCTTTCTGGGATAGACCTTGGGAGTGAGGCCCTAGCATCCAGCCCTCAGGAACACTCCAGCAGGGCTCGAAGATGTCACTGGCTAGATCCGATAGGCCCAGGGCCAGCAATGTGAGGCTCCTAAAAGACAGTGCTGGGCCTCGGAGCTTTGTGGCATTGAAGGGCTGAGTTTATAGGCACAGGAAAAACCTCCTCAATGAGACACAGGGACACCATGGCTCACCAAGGTTTTTGGCGTTCAAAGGCCCTCAGATTCTAGTTGAAGATAGTTTTCCAACGTGCTGGGAATAAGTAAACTGATAGATACTTCCAGAAGCCGACTCAGCCCTTGCAGAGTACTATTACATATTTTAAAATCTCAGAGGATGGCTGCTCTGTCGCTTTTTGAAGGCATATGTTGGCTACAGATTGTGGCAGCAGGCTGGGATGGAGAGGGAAGGGAGGGAAGAGGGGATGGGGGAAGACAGCCACAGCTGAACAGAATTCTGTCATTCTGTCACAGATCTGGGAAGATCCCCAGGGGAGTGGCTGTAGGGCTGAGGCAGCTGTAAATGGGCTTAGGTTGGTGCGGAGCTGGGTGGATTAAAACTCCATAGTTTACAGGCTGAGCAACCCCAGGAGAGTGACTTGCCTTCTCTGGGTGTCTGCCGTAGCAAGGGGACTAATGAGGACTACACACGGTCAGGTAAAAAACACACTCATGTCCTGGATGGAGCAGGACCCTAGACATGTAAGAGGGACTCTGGGAAAATTCAGGAACTCCATTCAGCATTTTTGTGGTTTCCACCTCCTTGGGGAGCCCCACCCCCTCAGGACAAAGGTGAAATCCCAGGGTTGGTTGAGCCTGAGAGGCCGTTCTCTGTGTTCTTAGAGTGTTCCAACGGGGACGTGGGAGGCCAGGTCAGGTGAAGAGAAAGGGCTGAGGGTGCCCCCATGACACCTGGGCCCTGAGAGACTAGGTAGGGTCTCGGGGACACACAGGCTGGAGTTGCACGTCTAGGCTCCACTTCAGCCCTGCTGCCCGCAGCTGTGCAGCTTGAGCAAACGGCTCAGTCTCTGCCCTTGGAAAGGAGACCTGTGCTCAGCTCATGGAGGTGATGTGGAGATTATAAGGTGCCATATAATGTGTGCATCTGGCCCACAAAGCCCAAGACTTCCCATGATGCCTTACCCAACTCTGGTCCTACACTGGAGCCTTTCCAGCCAGCCCTACTACCCAGCCAGAGCCCCAGGATCTCGTTTTTTTTTTGTGGATTTTGTGGTTTTGTTTGTTTTGAGACAGGGTCTTTCTACACAGCCCTGGCTGTCCTAGAACTCTCTATGTATGTAGACCAGGCTGGCCTCGAACTCACAGAGATCTGCCTGCCTCTGCCTCCTATGTGCTCAGTGCTAGGATTAAAAGTGTGCCATCACTCCAGGCCTAAGCCTCCATGTCTTTGTACCCGCTGACCCAGCAAGGTGTGCTTCTTCCTAACTCAGGCCCTGCGATGTCTTTCCACATGGCTCAGAGCCTCGCTCCTCCTCCTCTGCAGAACCTTCAGCCTCTTGGGACAGAGTTTTTCTTCTCTCTCTCTCTCTGGAGCATCCTGACACCCAGCACATGTCTGTTACAGCATATCACCCTCCTTCCCACCCCTCACCATCTTGTAATCCCTCAGGGGATTCAATGCAAATAGCACTCATTCTAGAAGGCTTGGAGGCCCCCTCCTGGGCAGGCTGTGGGCTCCCCTCCCTTCCTCTTCCTCCCACAGCACCCTGTGCAAACCTGTTGCCTCCTGCTTGTTGAGTTGCCTGTTTTCTTGACTGCCTTCTTGGGATCCACATGAGCCATGCTGATAAGTAACAACCCCTCAGATGTTGGCTGATGCAGTTTAGAAGCTTGCTTTCTTTATCTCTTACAAGTCTACAGTCCAGGGCTGTTCCATGTAGTCCCCTGAGAACTAGTCTCCTATGTAATGAATGACTTCTATGACAAGGTCCCCTCATAGACCAACATGGCTGCTCTGAGTCCAGCCATTTCATCCACCTTCTAACCACCTGGGGAAGAATGCCAGAAGTTTTCATCTGGCCTTTTCCTTTATACCTTGTTGCTCAGAATTTAATCATACAGCTTTTAGCTGCAAGGGAAGCCAGGAAGCCGCATGATTCTGTGCGGCCATGTTCTGTATGTGACTAGAGAAGACAGTGGGAAGAGGCCAACCAGCTGTGCTGATCTAAAGGCCTCTGCAACCTCATCAGCTATGGCTGGCCACCCTGCAAATGCCCAGTGCTGGATGTCTGCATTCCTGACCAGAGTGGGGAGACCATATCTGGTCCTTCTGTCCCTTTTACCATCAGATGTCTGTGCTTCCTACTACCTGGTGCTGCTCTTCATACAGGACACAGTAGTCCATGCAGAGAGGGGAGCCCAGACCTTGGGGGCACACCCTGTGGGCTTCCATGACAGCCAGATGCTGTGCTCCAAGTCTTCCCGACTACCCACCTGCTTGAGCTCCCAGAACCTCTGGGTTTTTTTTATGTTTGTTTGTTTTTCATTTGTTTGCTTTTTAGGTTTTTTTTTTAAAGATTTATTTACTTATTATGTATACAGTGTTTTGCCTGCATGTATGTCTGCACATCAAAAGAAGATACCAGATTTCATTATAGATGGTAGTGAGCCACCATGTGGTTGCTGGGAATTGAACTCGGGACCTCTGGAAGAGCAGTCAGTGCTCTTAACCACTGAGCCATCTCTCCAGCCCCTCATTTGGTTTTTTTTTTTTTTTTTTTTTTAGTTTGTTTGATTTTAAGACATGGTCTCATTATGTAGCTCTGGCTGGCCTGGAACTCATTATGTAGATCACAGAGATCTGCCTGTCTCTGTTTCCCCAGTGCTGGGATTAAAGATGTGCGCCCACCAGACTCAGCATTCGATGCCTCTGTTTTGGCAAATGAGGAAACCCAGGCCAG
>CABHPP010148564.1:26951-46944 GCA_902168425.1 Peromyscus attwateri
ATCCATCCATCCATCCATCCTTCCATCCATCCATCCATCCATCCATCCCATCCATTCACCTACCTATCCACCCACACCTACCTATCTATATATCTATCCATCATTTCGTTCTATTATCCATCTGTGGGAGTTTGAATGTAACTGGCCTCCATAAGCTCATAGGGAGTAGCATTATTAGGAGGTGTGGCTTTGTTGGAGTAGGTGTGGCCTTGTTGGAGGAAGTCTGTCACTGTTGGGGCAGGCTTTGGGGTCTCCTTTGCTCAAGCTTCACTCAGTGTGACACTCAGACCACTTCCCGTTGCCTGTAGGTCAAGATGTAGGACTCTTAGCTCCTTCTCCAGCACCATGTCTGTCTGCACGCCACCATGTTGCACCATGATAATGATGGACTAAACCTTTGAAACTGTAAGCCACTCAAATTAAATGTTTTCTTTTATAAGAGTCGTCATGGTCATGGTGCCTCTTCACAGCAATAGAAACCCTAAGACATCCTCCATTCATCCAAATGTCTGACGCTGGCGTAGTAGAACTTGGGGATGCAAAGATATGACCTAGCCCCTGCCTCTAGGGATCCCTGTATAACTGGGGGTGTAATCTGGGGATGGGGGAGCCTCACAGGGAGCTGTGAGCTGCAGTACTTGGGGTCTCCACAGTCCTAGAAAGGCAGTGTGGGCAGGGAACAGCCTAAGTAAAGTATTGTGAACAGAACCAGCGTCCTAAATGTACAAGGGACCAGTCAGGCAAACCGTGCCTCGTGCCTCAAGAACCTGTGGCCGACCTGGTAGCTCCCTGGAGTCAATAATAGCTCTCTGCTGGGATGTCAGCCTTCTCCACACATCCGCCCCACTTAACCCTTTGCTTTCCAACTGGAGCTCCCGGTCTCCTCTACAGCAGAATTACATTATCATAGAACCCAGAATGTTATGAGTATACAGCAGGTGCTTCGCAAACAGCCTTGTCTCCTCCACCAACACACTGGGTGGGTCTAGTTCCCTTTGTTTCACACATGTGCAAGAGGCAGCAGCAAGCAGAGGTCAGCCTCTGGTCCAGCCAGGGTCAGCAGCCTTGGCCCAGAATCACCCCCTGCTGGTCCCTTCTCCAGGGCTCTTCCTGATCTTTCCTAATAACTGTGAGAGGATTCTGGAGTTGCTCAATAGGGAGCACTGTGGGCCTTTGGGGAAGAATAAGTCTTTCTTGTATGAGACCTTCTCGTGAGAGGTAGGACAGCTGATTATCACCTCCTTCCCTCTTGCAAGCACAGAGCAAACAGAACCATGGCCCTCGTCACCTTTCTGTGTGCCCCAGGGCAGGAAATTCCTCTTTAAAAATTTCTTTTTAATTACATTTATTTGTGTGTGTGTGTGTGTGTGTGTGTGTGTGTGTGTGTGTGTGTGAGAGAGAGAGAGAGAGAGACAGAGAGAGACAGAGAGAGACAGAGACGGAGATGGAGAGAGAGAGAGAGAGAGAGAGAGAGAGAGAGATGTATGCCATAGTGTGCATGTGCCAGTCAGAGGACAACTTTCAAGTCAGTTCTCCTTCCAACCTGTGGGTCCTGGGGATTGAACTCAGATCACCAGGCTTGGCTGCAAGCACCTTTACCCACTGAGCCATCCTACCAGCTTCAGACAATATCTTTGAAAAACCTTTCATGGTCCTCCCCAATTCTGACTTTCCACTAATCTCTGACCGCTCAGTTGTGGGCCTAATATAGGAAGGGGACTCGATTTCCTCCCCAGAGGAGTTTGGTGCACACACAAGGCAAAGCAGAAGTCCTACGGAAGCAGGGGTAGCCCAGGCTGTGCAAACACACTGAGGAATTGCACACTTGTTGGCTGTGTGATGCTGGGAAAGCTGCTTGACCTCTCGGGCCCCCCGGCTCACCCGTGAAATGAAGTGGTGACAGCAGATGCCTCCCTCACGGCGTTAGTGTGGAGGGTAAATCTAGATAAACGTAAGGCAGGTAGCCCGCCCACAGCCTGACACGGGATGAAATGTTCAGCGGAAGGGCTCGCTGGGCAAAAGCGAATCTCAGGTTCTCCTTGGTTAAGGACAGCAATTCTCCCCATCTTGGGGGGGGGGCAGGTTGTGAGACTGAAGTCAGTCACATCCTTCCTACATGAAACTGGGTTGTCCCTCAAGGTGATAATATACAACTAGAGTGAGCATAATTAGTCCACATCTTTCAGAGTCACGACTGTGAATACTCTTTGTCTCAGCAGTTCTAACTATAGACACATAAGTTAGGGGATTTTTCTTCTTAGAGAGACATTTCCAAGTATAAAGACTTACACTTTGTATAAGTAAAGATTGGGAATAACTTAAATTCTCTGCCCGCTGTGGATACTTACATCACAATGGGACAGAGACTCAGTGGAATACTATATAGCTATAAAGAGGAACGAGGGAGCTCCCATATACATTTGAATAGAAAGATATATTATCCCAGAAAAGAAGAAGAGGGATTCTGAATGGTGGCATCTGTGTGCTCCTGGCTGTGTGGAACATCTCTAGAGGGATCCATAGCGGGCTGCACTCTACCACTGAGCGATACCCCACGCCGTAGGACTCATTCAATCAGCACCAGCGGCGGGTGTCTTCAGGGAGAGTGGAAGGCTTGCGTGGGTTTGGAACCGTGCCTATATAAAAGCCATTGGTAAGAATAAAACCGCCAAGGACTGTGCTCAGCCTCAGTCTGAAGTGAGGTCTCTGCTGGGGGGACGGCAGGAAGTGTGGCTCCCCAGGCTTAGGCAGATGGTCCATCACACTTGCCATCAGCACACATTTCCAGGAGCCAAGGGGAGGCTCAGCTGGGGCCTAGGAGGGCACTGCACCCTTTCGGGGGACAAGCAGAGTCTCAGTCCATCCCTGGCACCGTGGGAGGCCTCTTTCCCCCAGTGGTCTCCACATATTGGCACTTAAACCGAGTTATACTGTCAAATGTCTGATTGCTCTGACCAGGGGTGTACCCCACAAGGGTTCTGGAAGCTTCCGAGTGACTGGAGAAGAGGATGTTTCCCATATGGCCCAGCTCCATGGCCCTCGACCCTGCCTGGAGTTAAGTAGCTGCTCCCACAGCTCTGCAGGAAGGCACCCAGCATAGCAGCCTCTTCCAGTCGAGGAGGAGGAGGAGGAGGAGGAGGAGGAGGAGGCGACGGCAGAGGCAGAGGGAGACAGGACCTGCTGTCTGGGTCACTCCAGAGCTCCGTGGCATTTAGCCTCCATAGTCCCGTGACTTGGGGATAAGCACGTGTGCTTGGAATGTTGTTATAAAGAGTGAAGATGGTGTTTATGAAGCACCCTGCGGCAAGGGCCAAGGGGTGGGGCATATCGGTAGTGTTTGCCTCGCAAGAACTTGGCCCAGGGTTTGCAGGGTGATCTCGAGGCGCAGAGGCAGGATTGGGAGGGAGACTATGCTTCGGGCTCAATTCTGCTACATCTCACCCATCCAGGGACCACACAGAACAAGCCTCAGAGCCATCCAATGGGGAGACAGCTGGGACATTATGTGCCCCAGTACCTCCCTACAGTAACAAGCATTGTTTGCCTTCCTCCCCCACTCTGCTCCCAGCCTGTGTGGTGCTGGAGTGACGGTGACCGGGAACCAGAGAACCCCAGGAGACAGTCAACTGACCATGGGCATCTCCTTAGTGAGTACCTCCTGCCTCCACCTCCCAAGCACTGGGATTACCGTCATGGGCCGCCATGCCTAGGAGACTCCTTCACTTTGTGAATGGGTAAACCCATGACCAGAGAGGGAAAGAAAGCAGCACCAAGCCACACAGCTCTCCAGGGACAGGACTAGGCACCGACCTGAACAACATTGGCGCTTCCCCCACCCCAGGCCCCGTGTGTCTCCCGATCTCCCAAGGGGGCCAGTCTGAGGTGTGACTGGGTGCGGAAGGTGGCTGGCTGCAGAGTGCTGGGCGCTGCAGTGCGGATGCCAGAGGGGGCGGGAGGGGGGCACTCATCGGCATGGAAGACGGCACAGAACACCCTGATTATCATCTTTAAGATGCATGCTCTGAATCTCAACATCGGTGAAGGAAATCAGGACCCGGAGGAGGCAAGCAGTGCCTGTCCCTGCTTCTTAACCCCAGGCTGGCATCAAAGAGAACAAGAGGAGCTGGGTTCAGTAGGGTGTGAAATTTCCTTTTTGTCTCCTGGGGTGGGGAGGGAGAGATGAGAGATTGCCATGCACCCTGTGTGTAATTAAAGGCTTTGGAATTTCTTGAGGATTATGTCGCTTAAAAGTGACAGTGGGCTCTGCATGGGAGAGATGGGCCCCGGCCAATGCGCCTCTCCGTGGACTGAGAGATGCTGGGGGCCTTGTGCACGTGTGTGTGTGTGTGTGTGTGTGTGTGTGTGTGTGTGTGTGTACACAGAGGGGAGAGAGAGAGCAAGCGGCAGACAAGCCAGGAATTAACAAATTAACCCTTGCTGCCTCATCCGTCTCAGAAGAGCTGAAGCAGGGGCTAGCTGGCTTCACTGAGAGTCCTACCTTCTAGAACCTTCACACTGAGTTACTAGGATCTGTCTTTGCCAAACCTTTCAGAGGGTTCTGGCGAGATAAAGCAAGGCCCTGACTTGTCCTCACTTGCCTCTCACTGTGCCAGTTTTAGCACTGAAGATCCTCCATCCTGGGAACCCTCTCGCTCCGGGATAAATCAAGATGGCTAGTCACCTAGACATGACCTTCAGTTACCACCTGGGCAAGCGGAGCCCGGGAGAGGCCAGTTAGTTGTTCAGGGCCCACTGAGGTCAAGGCTACAGGCGAGTGCAGGGCACCCCGCAGCTTCCAAAACTGTACCCAGCTCTTTATAACCTCTTTCATTCTTCGACAGTTTCACACATGAATACAATGTATCTTGGTCACGCCAATCCCAACTGCCCCTCCCTCCTCCCCTCCCCCCCAACACATCCTGCCCCACCCGCCTCCTCTGCCCTCAGTGACTCACTGAATCCAATCAGTGCTGCCTGCATGGATTTTGACTAATCTTGTTGGCTCCATGTGCAGGTGACCACTGCTGCTGTGAGTCCATGTGTGTGTGTGTGTGTGTGTGTGTGTGTGTGTGTGTGTGTGTGTGTACACGCCATGACACACTCAGAGGACACCATGTCACAGCTCTCTTCCCCATCCTCTTCCTCCGTGTTCCCCCGAGCCTTGTGGGTATTGCCATTGCTGTCCCTTTTAAGACTGTGGTCTCTCAGTCTTGTCTTTGGACCCCTGCTTTGATCTGACAGCTCGCCTCAAGTCAGGTCCCCTCCGTGAGGGGCCTTGTAGTCCAGGCTGACAGGGTTGTATGCCTGGTGGGAGAGTCCAGGGCAGGGGCCCAGGACAGGCTATGAGTGCTGTGTGACCTGGGAAAGTCTCTCTCCCTCTTTGGGCCTTCGTTGCGGATGAAGGAGTTGGACCATATTTCTTTCTCATTTTCTTTGAAAGATGTTTATATTTACGTTACAGAACTAATGAAATTATTTGTTGGAAAAAATTAACAGTTTAAAAAAAGTCAGCAACGAGAGGTTAAAATCCTCTCCTTCTCCCTAGGGACAATCTTGTCGACGGGCTCTGTTTTTCCCTCCAGACATTTCCTATGCACAGGCAAGTGTGTGAATATGTACAGCCTTTATTTAAAACATAACGCAAATGAGATTGTACTTCACATGCTATTCTGCAACTTGCCTTTTCTGCTTAACAATATATCCTGGACATCTCTCCGTGTCCACACATGCATAAATCTCCCCTATTCCTGTTGCTGTGGGATGTTCTGTCAGAAGGATGCTCTGCACCTTGTTTAATCAGAACCTCATCTAAGGTTGCTGCTGGCACTCAAACCCACACCCAGGCCACATCAGAATAGCTGGGGGTGGGGGATGCAGGGCTGGGGGGATGCATATCAGCAGACTGCCAACCTAGGCAAGCTTAGAACCTGGGTATCTCTTTATCGCAAACCATAAAATGATTTAGAGACAGGTGAGGAGCGAATAGGAGCCTCTGGGTCCACATAATGAATGGATGAGGGCACCTCTAAGAATTCACGGAGAGCACCCCTCCGGCCCCCCAGCAGCAAGGCGGGGTGGCAGAGGCGAGGCTGGCCGCTAATGCAACCTGACAGGGCTGTGGAGTCTGATAAGTTTTTCTATTTCTTTGTCTTTCCTCAAGAGAAACTCATGAATATCACCCTCTAGGTCACTAGGAGCAGAGTAGGGGACACCGCCCGCTTGCCTGTTTCCAGCTGGCTCCCATCAGGAAGGTCCCAGGAGTCTGCAAACACACTGCCCCTCATCAGCCCCTCATTCCCAATCGACCTCCCCTGGAGGGGCTGGGGAAGGGGATCCCTGCAGAGGTCCCTGGGGAGGACCTGGGCAAGAATATGTACTGTTCCCATGTCCCAGTGCAGGTGGGGTGGGGGCTGTCCACCTAGGACCTGGAATCCCTACAGGGACCACCTGAACTCTAATGAAGATATTGTTAGACGGCAGGATACCTGGGTCACATCTACGGGGCTTCTCAGACACCTGGAAAAGGTGGCTTTGGCTCAGCGTATCTCTCTCCCTGCTGGCCGAGAGCATCCATCCTGCCCGGGTGTAGATGGATAGGACAATCTCTCTACCCACACCCCATTTGCTGGGAGACAGCCTGGGCTTCTGAATTTTTTATGGCCTCACTTAGCTTGGAGGAAATCCAGAGGTCAAAGCTGGTGCAGGCGCTCCAGTCACCTTGGCCCACCCGGGTGTGCAGCTTTTCCGAAACGGCCTCACCCACGGGGCCCTAAATTATGGCGATTACACTGCAATCCGTCTCGCGGTATTACTTTGATACTGCTACCTGCGGCAGCCAGGCCTGGGAGGCGTGCATTATTTACCAGCGATGCTCCGTGGGGTCCCTCCTGTCCTGCAGCCCCTCCTCTGCCTGCCCTGCGGGGTCTCCAGGAAGGAGGATCAGGCAGCAGCCCTTCTCTTTTGGAGTGACCCTTTCCTGACCACCATCCAGTCTCTGAGAGGAACCAGTGGCCACAGTGATAACTGGCCAAGGGGGTGGACGGGGAGAAGGCCTGACCCTGTAGCTCCCCCTGACTTTAAGGACACCTGTGACTCTTTCAGCCAGGTTTCCGGGAGCCTCCCTAGTGTGGGCCCCTGGTCACATCTGGTTAACCAACCTTCCCTACCAAGCTCGGGCTTGGGTCTGTGGCAGACCTGGGCGGTGTCAGGAGGGAAAGCAGACCAGTTTCTAGCTGTCCCATGGTACCCGGAGGCTGAGCTGGTTTCTGTCCCCCCTGTCCCAGCCCCTCTCAGCTCCCCGTGAGGCTCAGCATCAGCAGCTAGATTGCAGGTTACTTCCGCTTTTATCCAAAGCTGTCCTTAAGGGAGATGGATTTCTGATTGAAATCTAGCCAATTGCCTCTGAGGCTTCAGTGCCCAGCGTGAACACACTTCAGGGGAAATTGCCCTGGGTCTAGGAGGAGGGGCAGTATGGGAGGAGCCCCAAGGCGGGGGAAACCGGTGACTGAATCTCCTTGGCATGCTCCTCTAGTGGCTACCCCAGAGTCCTTCAGAGGGAATCCTCTCCCTGCACTTCCCAGCCCCCAGCTCCTTGGGAACCAAGAGAGCCACAAAAGAAGGCAGGAGACCTCCAGGCCAGAGGAGGGGGCCCTAGTGGTATGGTGGGCCGTTTGTCTTGGAAGGTGGAGGATGTGGTGTCCTGGTCAAATTTGACTTGGCTTTGGGGTTTCTGTTCCCCAGGGTTTTCTGACAAGGTTCCAGAGACCCAGCTGGCAGAGGGCAGTAATGCGCTGTCTGCTTCTGTGATCTTCCTCAGGATCCTCATCCCGCCCCACCCACAGCCTTCTGTACTACGGAGCAGCAGACAGCTCCTCCAGAGTCTCACCATTCCCAAAGAGCTCCATGGGGGGGGACCTGGATTCCATACCAAGCCTCCTTTCTAGCAGAGGTTCACCCCAAAGTCTAGTTCTCCTGGGGGCGCTGCACCAAGTCTGCTGGCTTCGGGAGCCGTGGGAGGGACTAGGACCTGGGTTCAAGGTGCCGACAGGCCCTGGCAGGAAGCCACCGGACACAGAGGGAGACTGCTTGGGAGGAAACCCAGACACCAGGAGGAGGCCTGTCCCTACCATCCCAGAAGTGTCAGGGGCTCACTCTCTCTGCCCTTCCCAGGCCAGCAAAGCACACACACACATCATCCCTCTGCCCACTTTGGGCCTCACCTGAGACAAATATTTTTTAAAAGAAACCCCAGTTGCTGCAAGAGCAGATGGTGCTGTGGGGGGCAGCCAAGGGCAGAGAGAAAGGGCAGTGCCTCGCCAGTTGGTGGCTGTGCCCCAGTTTAGTTCATGAAGGATGAGCAGGTCCCCTTCTTGCCCAGGGTGATAAGTCCCACCTCCCCTGGCATGGCGAGGTCAGACATCCTGACCAGGAAGGAAGAGCTGCTCTCCAGTTGTCAACCTTACGAAGGAGGCAGGGAGGCGGCTGCAGCAGCCTGGGCTGAGCTTGTCTCTTGCCTGAGGCAGTACACCTGATGGATTTGTGCAGAGGCTCCCTGGCTGGTCTCTTCTTGTGGTTGTCAGGTGTAGGGGTGGATAAGCTGGAACATCAACCCATCATTGGCTGACAGGATCAGCGACCACCTGTGTCACCTGGTGCTTGGCCCATCCTCCTCCTCCTCCTCCTCCTCCTCCTCCTCCTCCTCCTCCTCCTCCTCCTTCTTCCACTGACTTCGGGAAGCTAGCCCAGCTCTCAAAACCAAGCCGAGTTCTATCACCTCTAGTTAATCTCAGGTCTTCTCGGGAGTACTGCACAGGAGTGAACCCCTCAAAGGACAGCTCCCCTGAGCTTCAGGGCAGCCCTTTTGCCCAGTGTCTTGGGGCTAACCCTGCTCCATGTTCTCACACTACCTCTCGAGTCCTCCCATGGCGGGAGCCATCTTGCCCCAGTCCCACCATCTTGGGCTAAGCTTTATAGTCTCCTCACATCGCCCCCTCGTGATGGCGGCCATCTCATCCACATCCCGCCATCTTGTCCGGACTGCAGCATCTTGGGAGCTAGCCTTGTCCAACGTCCTCACAACTGCAGCCTCCCTGTCTCCTGGTGGTCATCACTTTGACAGGAATTGATTGTGCTTCCAGTCTGATAGCAGAATCCCTGGTCTTCAGGAAGCTCCGAGCCTGGACGCAAAGAACCTCACTGGTGTTGGGACTGTTGACTTCCACCTGGGAGGTGAATGGGTTTGGTGGAATCTTCCAGAGGGACTGGGAACTTCCAGTTATTTCAGAAAACAGCACCTGCCCTTCCTCTGGAAGTGGGGATCCAGGCTGTGCTGAAAGCCCGACCAAGTGCCCCTCCCTCCTCTGAGAGAGAGGCAGAGAGGTGTAAGAATGGCCCCATTGCCGGGAGGTGGTGGCGCATGCCTTTAATCCCAATACTCAGGAGGCAGAGCCAGGCCGATCTCTGTGAGTTCGAGGCCAGCCTGGTCTACAGAGGAGGACAGGCACCAAAACTACACAGAGAAAACCTGTCTCAAAAAAAAAAAAAAAAAAAAAAAGGGAATGGCCTCCCATCCCAGGGGAGGGCTCCTATAGATGTCCTCCAGAGCTGTCCCAGCGTGTCCTCAGTCCCCAGAGCACCTATCCCTCCTCCTGACCCCCAGAAGTGACTTCTAGAGGGGCCCCTCTCGCTGTGGTGGGTCTACCCCACCTAGTCATCCCCACTGCCCCAGCTAATTTATTATTAACTCTGGAACTGACTCTGAAATTAGGGGAGACCGCGTTGCTTCTTTTCTCTGAGTCGCTTATGGTCCCCACGGGGAGGAGAGCAGAAAGCGCCAGATACACAAATATGCTGCGAAAGCCCTGTGGGTTTCCAGTTGTAGCGAGGGGAGGGGAATTAGCTGTAATAAGCTGCTGCCGCTTGGTGGGAAGCCTCGAAAGCAGGCCCTAGGAGGAGCTCCGGCCCTGCCTGCAGCTCGACCCTTCCCTGCCTGGCCACCTGCTTGTTTCCAGGTTCTGCCCAGCAAGATGGTGGCCTCCTCCCCTGCCAGTCCTGTGATGCCTTGGGTGGGTGGGTGGGGGGCATCCTGCACAGTGAGATGGAGGATGGGCAGATATACAAAGAAGCTGGCCCTGCCCCTCTGCCCGTGCCATTAGCTTAAGTGGCGTAGGAGAGCCAGGTGGGGGGCCATTTCCATTTTCCTAGAGTGAGGGGAGAGGGTTATTAGGAATTTCTGAGGGGTGAGAGGATCCACCCACCCCCACACTCCAAACAAAAGGATCGGTGGGTGTTTGGCCTTTCCTTTTTCCTCCCCTGAGGAAAACCAGGAGCTTAAAGCTTTAAGTGAGGGCCCCACAGCGGCAACCGGCAACCGCATTTAGGTTGAAAATAGCCCCTGGCTGCGACTGAGGCTGTGGAGGGAGCTGGTTCTAGCCCCTCAGCTGGCCAGTGAGTTAGCCTTTGGGCCTCCTCTTTGGCTTCCAGTCTCCTTGAGAACATAATGTCACGGCAGATGTCCTATTGAACAGTCTGGGGTGAGCTGAGTGGGACTTGCTTTCCTGAGAACTCGTGTGTGCGACCCCTGGGAAGTCGCCCAACCTCTCTGGGCTCCACGGATTTTATATGCAAAAGGAGAAGAGTGGCCAGGGGGACTTCTGCAGGGACAGTGTCTCAGAGCTGTGACTCCAACATCCTTCTCTTCATGACCTCCAGCCACAGTCATGTGCTGTCTCCCGCCGGCTCAGCCACTGAGAATTCCATCAAAAGGCAGGTGTCACGACACTCAACAGGATGGTTCTGATCTTTCAGTCCTCATAATAGTCTTTGTGACTTAACAACCTCAGCAGTGAAATGAATTCCAGTCGCCTCGCAGAGTCCTTCACTTCACGCTACCCCGAGGTGCGCTCTTTCCCCTGGAGGGACAGCGGAAAGGAGGGGGCTAACACTGGGTCGTCACCCGGCCTCTGCCACTGAACAGCCGTGCAGCCGTGGGCACCTTCCTTCATCTCCCGGTGCCTCAGTTTCCTCGTCTGTCAGGTGGGAGAACCCCATACCTTGAGTTGACCATCGACCGCAGGGGTTAGGGTCGTGCCTGGCACACGCTGTGAGAGTATTTCTGCTGTCACCATAGCTGTGGTAGCAACGCGGCCAAACCTGCTGCCATCACCGTCACCGAAAAAGCCTGCTGTGGGGAATGCTTGCAATCCCGGTGCTAGGGAGGCAGATCCTTGGTATTCGCTGGCCACCCAGCCTGTTTACTAGAGACTGACCTCTGGGTGTCACATGCATATGTGTTCACACACACACACACACACACACACACACACACACACACACACTCGTGCGCGCTTGCTAACTCTCCTCACTGCCATACATAACTGTTGCAGCTAGAGAGCTGTATGGGTTCCATTCTCTTTTGACTAATTATGAAGAAATCTAATCGTCAGAGTGATCCAGAAGAAGGGCATCGTCACCCCACTTCACAGGCACGGAGAGGCTGAGGAACCCCACTTCACAGGCACGGAGAGGCTGAGGGACCCCACTTCACAGGCATGGAGAGGCTGAGGGACCCCACTTCACAGGCACAGGGGGCATCGTCACCCCACTTCACGGGCACGGAGAGGCTGAGGGACGTTGTACAGCTGAAGGCTGAGGAGGAAAGACACTGTGATGGAGCGCTCCCTCTGGTTTACTCCCGGGCTGTGGGCAAGTGTCTGACACATCACTGGAGTGGCGGTCCTCATGTAGTCTGACCCGTTTTCAAAATTCACTCAGTGATTTGCAGACTTTACTTCATTTTAACGAAGAGAGCTGCCTTGGGGAGCCGAGAAGATGGGGGTTCACGGCTTTCAGGGTGGAAAAAGCGGAGAAGAAAGCACCGAGTCATGGAATGACAGAGCTATGGAGGCTGTAGCCTAGGTCACTGACCATAAGGACAGAGAAGGAAGTCCAGAGGGGAGCGAGTGCCTCCTAGGGTCACTGAGTCACACACGCTGTCCCCTCCCCCAGCCTTCTACATAGTTTGAAAAATATGTCAGATTCTTTGTGTGAGTGCAAGACTCTGTATATATATGTACATGTGCACACATGTGCATGTGTCTACATGTGTTTATGTGTGTACGTGTGTGCTTATGTGTGTATGTATATGTATGTATACACGTATGATTGTGTTTGTGTGTGCATGTATATGTGTGTACGTGTGTGTGTGTGTGTAGGCTGAAGGTCAATGTCATTTATATAATGTCTGTTATTGCTCCTGCCTTATTTTTTCTGATATAAACTCTCACTGAACCTGCAGCTCACCAATTCACAAGGCTATTTGTCCAGGGAGCCCCAGGGACCTACCTGTGCCTGCCCTCCCCAACACCGGGGTTAGAGATGTATCCCACCCACACCTGGCTTTTACATAGGTTTTGGGGATCAAACTCAGGTCCTTGTGTGGCAAACACTGACTGAGCCATCTCCCTAGCCCGGAGCGTGTTAGAGTCTATCAAGGGTAACCAAGTGTGGTGTGCAGCCTGTGGTACCCATCCAGGGACACCACAGCTTGGAGGCAACAGACCCGTTTGTCTCTATTTGTAAAGATGGCAAACACTAAGCAAGGGCTTTCTATAAACAAATTAAAAAGTAATAAAGTGGCCCCATCTGCATACTAGAGCGACGTGCTCCCGTTTTAATGAAGCTTGCCACAGCAAAGTCATTTTGATGGCTTGTCAAATGTACTAAGCGTTGTCACAGAACACGGGACTATCATCTGAAGGCACCATCTTTCCTGCCTCCAGCCGTGGGCAGACAGAGAGGCCGAGGCGCTGGCCCTAGCTCTGGGCCATCTGCCACATGTGCCAATGATACAGTTAAATATAAAATCAGACATCACAAGATGACCCGCACAGCCAAATGGACAGTAATAATGGCGGTATTATTGAATCAGCCCATACCATATGTCAGGGTGCCGGGAATCTTCCGTTTGTTTCATTAAAATCACTCTCTGCCATCCTCCACACTACGCTGGACTCTAGGGAGGCCGGAGCCCAGGCTCTGAGCCCGTCTGCAGGTAGCATTGCCCAAAGCCAGGCATCAGTAAGAGATGGGAGGAAAGGAGGTAGGTAGATCAGGGTGGCAGTCCTTGGTGTTCACATCACCTGTCATGGCTCTGTCCCTGTGGCTGGACCCTCCAGGTTTAAGGGCAGAAGCTCAACAGAGTGGCCATCCTCTACCCTGCCCACAACTCGGCAAACAGCCCTTTGTAATCTCTCCTTGGCGGATCAATGAAACGACCACATCGGAAGACTCCGCCCACATCGGACAGGACCTGGCTAGGTCCAGCTTTTTCAAGGCCTCTGAAGAGGCTGAGTGTAAGCCCAACCCAGCCTGCTGTCAACACCTAATCAAAGCTACTTCAGCTGCTGGAAAGGAAGAATGGCCCAGCCTGTTCACTCCAGGCACCTTACAGGACCAGGTCGGGGGTAGAGGCCCACATCGCACCTACTGTGAGCCAGGCTGTGGGACTCAGAGAAAAAAGTAGCTGGTTCCCCACCCCTCCCCCAAGCCACAGCCTGGATGCTCAACTTGGCTACAGATTCATATGGGCACCATCTGAGGAAACCAGGAACATCAGTGTCCTTTTGTCTTGGTCAGTTCAATCCAAGGTCTCTAGGGAAAACTCTCCCTGGAGAGTCTAAGATTGTCAAGGATGCAGGCTGGAGCGGAGGCCTTTGCCTGAGGTCAGCGGGGGGGCCAGAGAAGGTCAAGGGTACTCAGCTGCTCTGGAGGACCGGAAAGAGGGATGCTGTAGAAGGAGGGATCCAGGCTGTGGAGTAATTAGTTTGTGTCTGTGAAAATCCATTTAATGAATTCCAAAGTCAGAGCCCTGCAAGCTCCAGCAGCCTCTGTTGCTCTTATACTGAGGGCGGGGCCCGGGAAGTGTGTTTGTGTGTGTGCTGCTCTCTGTGTGTGTGCGTGTGTGCGTGAGTGCGTGCGTGTGTGCGTGTGTGTGTGTGTGTGTGTGTGTGTGTGTGCGCGCGTGCGTGTGTGCCTGTCTCTGTGTCTTTGTGTCCCCACACCTCTCCATGTGGCTGTCCTCAGTGCCAGTTCCCATCTCTAGCTCAGACCTGTCTCTAGGTACCCCACCTCCCGGGGACCTGCAGGCCTGGTCCTGGCTGCCATACCCTCTGGATCCATCCCGAGGCTGCTTTTTGTTCATTGTCCCTGGCCCAAGCCCAGAGAAGCATCAACAGAGGTCAGCACAGTGCCCAGGCTGGGGCAGTCCAGCTACCAGCCCCAGAGGTCCCCAGAAGCAGTGCACATGAGTCACAGAGTCCCTAGGAAGGCCACCTCCCATCTCATGCCAGCTGGTGCCAGGGAGCGCCATCTTATTGGGAGGACAATAGCAACTATGTCATGGGTTATTGGCGGGCATGAGAAGCCCAGAGACATAGGCCTGCTTGGGAGATCACACAGTATCCTGTCACTGGTAGACTTGTACCACAGCCTTCCTTGTTGTCAGCCTAGGGGACAACACACTCTGCCAGCCTTCTGCATCCCGACACCAACTCCACGAGGTGGCTCCTATTATGAACCCCATAACATAGACCCAGAAAGTAGGGGGATGACTTACCCAAGGTCTTGCTGGGCTTTGACCCTCAGCAGTCAGGGAGATGTGGGTGGGAACAGCTTGGCCTGGTCATGCATACACGGAGGACATGGCTGGCCTGTGCCACTGAGGTAAGGGAGAGGTGTCCTCAGCCCTGCCTCAGATGGGTGGGTGGGGGGAGCCAAGGCCTGCTGGGCACCATCCCTCTTACCATCTGAGCCCTGAGACCCTGTGGAGGTGACCGTCCCCTTGCAAAGAGGTTGCCGGTGGCCTGTGCATCCTTCTTTGTCGAGGATAATTAACTGGCTCCTTGTCCCCTCCAAAGAGGTCATTTTGTTATTCTTGGCTGATGCCCCTCCAATAAGCTCCATCTTTATGGCCGACAGCAGACACATTGTGCCGGTCAGGGATGGTCCCTTGCCTGGTGTTTGCCCGGCATCTAAGAGGAGGCCTGGGCCTCATTTTCCCTGCTCTGTCACTAGGCTTTATTCTTTGTTAATAGTTCCACTACAGGAGCTCGGTCCCCTAATCTCTTTTCCAATCTTTGCTTACAGCATGTTATGAATTCTACAGCCATATGGTATGTAAAAGGTCTCCTGGCGCCTGGGAGTGCTGCTGGCTGCCGCACAGTCCTAGAAGGGACAGATTCTATTTGGGGTGGTATTGGGGTGATGATTCTGGAATATACCACGTGCTATGCCTCATTCTGGGTTGGGCCACAGACACCGAGTCCTCCCAAGCAAAGTTCAAGGAGGTAGAGACCTTGGCAAGTCAGGTCACCCCCGTGGGCCGCGGCTATCTTATCTGTAAGTTGAGGGGCCGTAGAAGTCTTCTGAATACGCAACCGTTAAAGAGTCATTCCAAACCAAACATGCCATAAATCTGGGGTGTTTCCTGGCACTTCGCACCCATGCTGCACTGTGTGACTTCATTACAGCCCTGGATCCGAACACACAACTCGTGCGCTTCTCACTGCATCAATGCTGCCTGTAACACCCTGGCTCACATTTCAGGATACTGCCTGCTATGAATTGCAGTGTTTTTTTTTTTTAAACCACACACGCAAAGTTTTCTGTTCTTATAAAAACATGATGGTTTAATTATGGCAAACAAAGACTTGGTATTTTCTTACTATCATTGCTCAGCAGGTAAATAGCAAATTAGTTTGCATTATGCTAGAATGCTTGGTTTACATTTTTCTGTTAGAGTTGCTAACTTGAATTTCATTTACAAAAAAAGTTGCTAAGTGGATTTTTGTCTCGGGACTAGGACAGAATTTCCAACCATCTCTGCAAGGGCTCTGAACATAACACCTGTCATTTTGTTCTATGTACTAATACCAAGGAGCATTGATGATTATGAAATCAAGATATCCATCAACCCCGAAAAACATGGAAGATGCTTTGTGTCCTGGTTAGTCGTTATTGGCAGTTTGACACAACCAAGAGCTACCTGGGAAGAGGGGACCTCAACTGAAGAATTGTCTCTATCAGATCAATATACAGCCATGTCTGTGAGAGATTGTCTAAACTGGCGATTGGCGGGTGAGGACCCAGCCCACTGTGGGCGGCACTATCCTTAGGCAGGTGGACCTGGGTTGTATACGAAGGCTAGCTGACCATGAGCCTGTGAGCAAGCCAGCAAGCAGCAGTCTTCCATGGTTTCTGCTTCAAGCTCCTCCCCTGACTTCCCTTCGTGAAGAACTATGACCCTTTCCTCTCCAAGCTGCTTTTGGTCACAGTGTTTTATTATAGCAACAGGGAATGAACTAGGACACTCTACGTCCTTTAGTCTCAAATATTCAGCCAAGAATTAATTCTTCATATAAAAATAAACAACCACATTCGTCTCATTAGTGGGCAAATTGGCTTTTCATCTTTAATAAATGATAAGCTAATATGTATATCAAAGGATTGTTTTCAAATAATCTTTTTTGCTTTAGCATCAAGAAGTGTTTGGTTTGTAGATCTGTTAAATTTACCTATATTCCTGGGGTTGTGCAAAAATTTCTCTGTTGTAAAGGGGCTTGCCAGAGAGCAGGAGGACTGCACTGACAACGGCTTTTTTCCATTTTCCTGTGTGTGGGTGTGTGTTTGCATGTGTGTGGGCACGTGTGTGTGTCCCTGTGGGGGCTTGAGTTGATGTCAGGGATCATCCTCTGCTGCTTTTCCAACGTTACTCATCGAGGCAGGGTCTCTCGGTAGAGCCCAGAGCTAAGTAACATGTCTACTCTCCCTGGACAGCTTGATCTGGGGACCTCTGCCTCTGCTTTCTGAGGCTGGAATTATAGGTAGGCCTCCATGTCCAGCCGGCATTTACATGGGCTTCTGGGGACCCAAACTCCACTCTCCATCTTCATGGTTGCTTGGCAACAACCACTTTAACCCATTCTTCTCCCCACTCCTGATAGTGTGACAAGGGGGAAATGCTGGAAGAGGCTCAGGGGGCTGGTGTGATCCAGGTCACATGGTTGGGGTCTAAAGCCAGGGCTCTCTGGCATCCATCTTAAACCCTTCATACTTTAGGGGAGGCAAAGCCCAGCCTGGAGAGGAACAGGAACTGCCCCAGCACAGCAGCAGGATGGAGTCCCCTGTGCAGGACTTGAGCAGTAACAGCCAATGCAGGAACAAATCACAAGGCCTTCCCTAACCTCAGTTTCCACATCCAAAAAATGGGTGAAGGTGCTTGAAGTGGCTCCCAGTCACTGTGGATTCTGTATTTGACTGGTAGAGCTTGGATTTAAGTTACAAAGGTGTTGAATGCTAGACAGGATCACACGCCTGAGCCGACTGAACTGGGGGCTGAGAGATGGCTCAGTTGCTAAGGGCTTGATGGGCAAGCATGAGGGCCTGGGTTTGATCCCCAGCAGCCACACCAAAAAGTCAGGCACAGTGGTATATATCTGTGACCCCAGCACTGGGCAGGTGGGACAGGAGAATCCTTGGGGCTTGCTGGTAAGCTTAGGCTATTTGGTGAGTTCCAAGCCACTAAGAGACTCTCTTTCAAGGGAAGGATGGAAGGCTTACTGAAGATCAAAATCTGAAGTGTGCATGGGTCCCAGACCTGTGGTCCACAGACCCATTTTGTTTGACCTGAAGAATAGTTTTCTTGGTTTTGTTTTGATTGAGTCAGGGTCTTGCTATGTAGCCCAGGCTGGCTTCAAACTTATCATCCTCCTGCCTCAGCTTCCTGAGTGCTGGGATTACAGGTGTATGTCACCATGCCATGCTCACAGAATGCTGGATTTTCTTTCCCATTGAACTGGTCTGTATGGCTAATGTCATCAGCTGGTCCCCTCCCAGGGTCACCCGTGAGTCTGCACACACTCATCTCTGTGGGCCCTTGACCTGTTTCAAAACCCTGATCTTTCAGAAACTAATAACAATTGACATTGTGCACATTGTGTGAAATCTACCGAGCTCCTCAGGTGTGTCGTGTGGTTTTGAAATGTGCACAGAAACAGTTTCATTCGGCAAGAAATGCTCCCAGCACTTGCACTGTTGCTGAGGAGGAAGGGGAGATTCAAACATGAAGTAACTTGGCCCACATCCCTCGCCTGACAGAGGCCCGGAGACAGAGAGAGTACTTCTACCCAGACCGGCAAAACAGTCCCCGGATTCACGGTCAGGTCAGTGGAGACTGAGGTTTCCGGCTTTGTGTAAAACTGAGCCCAGGGCTGGGGAAATGGCTCAGTTGGTTGAGTATGTATGGAACCCCGACTTTAATCACCAGCACCTCTTAGTTTTGGGCATGGTAGCACACACCTGTAATTCCAGTAAACTCAGGATTTGGAGGCGGGATGACCAGAAGTTCAAGCCACCCTTGGCTACATAGAAACTTTGAGGCCAGCCTGGACCACATTAGAGCCTGTCTTAAAAACAAACAGTACAACAACAACAGCCCAAGTCTGACCAAGGTCAGGCCACTGTGGGGCCAGACCACCAGCTCCTGTTTCCCACGTGATCAGATAGGCCAGCTCTGACTTGGGAGCTCCCCTGGCTCACACTTTGGGGGAAGAGAAGATGGGCAGGGAATGTGCACTCTTTAATGCTCTTTCCACATGTACTGAAATTAGCCCCACTACTCCCGTCTTGGGGGGGGGGTGTCCCACATCCTGAGGGCCTCAGAGGATCAAAACAGCGAGTTAAAAGTGAAAACCTACAGCATTTTCCGCACAATTCCCTCTGTCTCTTGAGGAAGGCGATGCTGTGTTCACGGGAGCTCTTAAGTCACTGGGAACAGAGCCGAGTGCTTTCATGGCTTTTCCTCTGTGACTGAGGCCCTCCGTGCAAAACGCTATTATTAGCCTGGCCTTCGAAGAAGTAATTAAACGCATTATTCCATGCACAACGAGAGCATACATCTGTGTGGCGAGCCTGGGACACCATGCTGCCGCGCCTACAAGTTTCCGGCTTGGGGTTGCCTCTTACGGCTCAGCTGGGTCAGAGGGAGGCCTTGCAGCTCATAGAGGCTGGATGAGGTAGTTTGCTTCCTGTGGACAGGGGCTTACAGGAGAGATGGGGGGATAGAGACTTGGGCCAGGCCAACCACAACAGGGCCTCCCTAGGTGAATAAGGACCACGGGTGGAGTCATGTGTGGGTGGGCAGGGCCAGGCTGGGGTTGGGTAGAGTTGGGCCAGGCTGGGCAAGGTGGGAAGGAATCGGAACAGACACTTGGTGATCAGGTAGAGGGCAGCTACTGAAGGCTAGCTCTGGCATCCCCAGGTGATCTGGCCTTGGCCTCTGACCCCCAACTCTCCGGAGCTAAGTGACCCCAGGCAAAATGAACCATCAACTTTATTCTACACAAACAGGAACTGGACAGGAACCGAGTCTTCTCATCAAAGTTGTTCCCTAGCCTTCTTGGGTTGATTTACTCAACAGACCCCAGCCATCTGCTTTCCTGCCTGGCCACCAGGGCCTTGGAGCAGGTCCCACTGTAGTGGCTAGACACACAGGACTGAGGAGTGGGTCTGGGTCCCTGTCCTCAGTCCACTGTCATTTGCCCTGTGACCTTGGACAGATTCCCAGGCACCGACAGCCAGATTTACAAAGTGCCTATTTGAATTAAAATATGTATGCAATGTGGGATATATTCACAGTTTAAAATAATTCCTTGCTTACCCAAAATTCTAATTTGACTGCTCATTCTGCTTTATCTGGCAGCCCGACTTTGGATAAGTTCCTTAACTTCTCAACTGCCAAGGAGAGGAAATGGAGGAGATACCAGAACCTCCTTCCAAGGTGGCACTGGGCGCTGAAGTAGTTAAAACTTTGAATTGTAGAACACGGTGATAATGACCCACCCTCTCAGAGGATTGGGGAGCATTTCGCAGCGGCAAATGCATTGTTGGTGTGTTATTTTTGGTATCTATTTTAAAACACTTGTATTTATTTAGTGTG
>CABHPP010148564.1:47044-67334 GCA_902168425.1 Peromyscus attwateri
AGAGAGAGAGAGTGTGTGTGTGTGTGTGTGTGTGTGTGTGTGTTGTGGAGTTGGGGAGCAAGTGGAGGCCAGAGGAAGGGCTACAGTGTCTGGCTCTATCTATCACTCTAATTTACTCTCTTGAAAAAGAGTCTCACTGATCTTGGGCCTAGGCTGGCAGCCAGCACACCCCAGCAATCCTCCTGTCTCTGCCCCTCACGCTGCTGGAGTTATAGGCATGGATTGGCCATGGTCAGCTTTTTCCACGGATGCTGGGGATTTTAATTCAGATCCTCAGGCTTGGGCAGCAAGCAGTTTTACCCACTGAGCCATTTCCCAGCCCTTATCTTTTGTCTATTTTTCTTTTCCCGCCAACTTCATCAGAGACAACAAGACAACAGTATGCTCAGCAGAGGGAAGAGCTAAGGGGACCTCCCTCACAGGAAGACCTGACCATATCTGTACTTTGCCGTCCCCCGATGCTCTAAGGTGAGGTAAGGTGGATACTTAGGACGCAGCGATGGATGACAAGGCTACAACACACAGTTACAAGCTCTGCAGGCCTCAGGGGAGGAAGGAACTGTGAGAATACCAACCAATCACATAAAGAGGGCCGGTTTGGCTAAAGGATGCTAGCCGGAAAAGGAAACATGATCCATGATTTTATTTACCCAAAGTCCAGCAATGGGCAGAATGTACTGTTGAGGCATGGGGAGAAGAGGGAGGGATGGCCTGGCCTCCAGACGATGAGGTGGGAGGGGAAGGGTGCTGGCAACAGTCTAGCTCCAGTGGAGGTAAAAGCTCCCTGGTGTTTGCTTTAAAAGCATTTGTTGGGCCACCAGGATGGCTAAGTGGGTCAAAGCCCTTGCCACCAAGCCAAACAACTTGAGTTAGATCTCTGGAATCCACACGATGGAAGGAGGGAACCGACTCCCGAATGTTGTGCTCTGACCTCTACATATGTGCTGCTGTGCCCACATGCACACACATATACATGTTAAATAAATAAAAATGTAATAAAGTTATTTGAGGTGATTATCTCCTGAGATTCTCAGTAGATATGACCTAAAAATAAAGTAATTTTCATCTAGAACTTTGCTTTTGTACAAAACACTAAAATTATAGAGTGGGTGGAGGCAGGAAGTGTGGCACCGAGGAGGCGCCCAGATTCATTCTCTTCCTAAAGGAACCTGAAATCTCACATCCAATACTTCCTTCTTAAAGAATCATTTATTGCCGGGAGGTGGTGGCGCTCGCCTTCAGCCTTTAATCCCAGTACTGGGGAGGCAGAGGCAGGCAGATCTCTGTGAGTTCAAGGCCAACCTGGTTTTTAAAGCAAGTTCTAAGACGTCCAGGACTACAGAGAGAAACTCTGTCTTGAAAAAACAAATATATATAGATATATCTATATATGTATATATATTATTTTATGTGTACTGGTATTTTGCCTTATGCATGTCAATGTACCATGTGCATGCAATGCCCGCAGAGGCCAGAAGAGGGCATCAGATCCTCTGGAACTAGAGTTACAGACATCTGGGAGCTGCCATCTGGATGCTGGAAACAGAGCCCAGGGCCTCTGTGAGAACAAGGACTCAACCACTGAGCCATCTCCCCAACGCCCCCTCCCTTTTGCTTTGTTTTGCTTTTTGGTGTATCCCTGTCTGTCCTGGAACTCCTTAGGCAGCCAAGGTTAACTTTGAACTTGTGATCCTCCTGTCTCTACCTCCTGAGTGTTAGGATTACAAGTGTGTGTGTAGACGGAAGTTTCTGTTCCTCCAACAACTCCCAAACACCCAGCAGCCGCTTCTTATCACACAGAAGCTTATATTAATTATAACTGCTTGGTCATTAGCTTAGGCTTATTACTAACTAGCTCTTACACTTGAATTAATCCATAATTCTTATCTATGTTTAGCCACGTGGCTTGGTACCTTTTCTCAGTTCGGCATTCTCATCTTGCTTCCTCTGCGTCTGACTGGCGACTCCGGACTCCGCTCTTCCTCTTCCCAGCATTCTCCTAGTCTGCTCACCCTGCCTACACTTCCTGCCTGGCTATAGGCCAATCAGCATTTTATTAAACCAATTCGAGTGACAAACCTTTACAGTGTACAAGAGCATTATCCCACAGCAAGTGTGGGCCGCCCTGCCTGCTTTCCCATCTCCACCTGAGATGCCACCAGGTTACCTCACTTTCCCCAAAATTAGCCTGAAAGGCTAGAAAGGCCCACACATCCCTGGGGGCCTGGGGCCTGGCCTCAGCTGGTGTCGTTAAGATTTATGCTTTGTTACTGTTGAGTTCTAACTACTGTGCAGGCGGCTGGGGAGAAGAAAATAGGAAAGGAGACAGGCTGGGTCGGGGGCAGGTGCCCAGGCAGCTGCAAGCCCTCTCAGCCGCCTTCCCATAGAAGCAGGCATCATTACTGGAGATAATGACCACTCAAGGGCCAGGGGGCATTTCCCATTAACCCCAGACCTCACATCCCACTGCCTTCCTCCGGAGTCTAACCCTCACCCCATCCTACAGTGCCCACCTCAGACCATGCCGCGCCAGCACCGGTCTCCCTGCCAGGCCTCACCTTAATTCTCTGAGTGAGTGACATTTAAGGGCCAGCTTTTTACTGGGCCATAACAGTTTATAAGCTGTGCAGTGGAGGCTTGTCAAGGGGTCGTGGAGGAAGGAAGTAACCCTTTACCATATGTGGGGGTGACGGGCCAAGTGACCTGTGGCCCCCATTAAAGCCCTGCCAACAGCATGGGGAAGTCGAACGTTTTTTGTTTGCTTGTTTTTTGAAACAGGTTTCCTAGAACATTTTTGCGAGCCAATCACTTGACATCTTCCAAGCCTCTCTCTGTTTCAGTGTTTCTCAACCTTCCTAATGCCGTGACCCCCAACCATAAAATTATCTCATTGCTACTTCATAACTGTAATTTCGCTACTGTTCCGAATTGTAATGTAAATATCCGATATGCAGGAGATCTGATATGTGACCTAGAACCACTGCTCTATTGGGAAAGCAACAACTCTGGACCAGGATGCCTGGGAGGCCTTCAGTTGCTTTCTGAGCAGCCTTCCTCCCAAGGCATAGTCCAGGTCAGGAAGCCAGAGGGCTTCAGACTGCTGCCTCAGGCCCCTGCTGAGCTGGGGCTGGGATGGGGAAGCTCCCCAGCTTCCTCTCAGAGCAGGGCTCTAGAACCACCTCTCTGTGGGCCATCCAACCGTCACATCATCTCAGAGCCCTTGTGTAGGACACGCTCTGAACTCAGGGCCTTGGGGGACCATGTACAGCCAGATCCTGTGCCAGCCTATGGTCCCAGCATTTAGAAGCAAAGGCCTGAGGAGTGTGAGTTTGGGCATTAAGTAAAGATACGCTGTTTCAAAACTCACAAGCTAGGCACTGTCCAGAGAGAGCCAGCATGGAGTCTCAGAGGACAGTCCTGGCCTGGGACCTAACCCAGCAAGGGTGTGAATATCAAGAGGCCTGAGGCTGTGTGGAGCAGGTGTTTCTGCAGGAGAAGTAGGAGGGAGGGTGCAGAGACCGACCTGCTCTCCGGGCCAGCACGTTTCCAGCTCATCCTACCTCGGACTACACTACTTGCTCGCTCCTCCGGCTCCTCGGTGAGAGCCCTACTCTCTGACTCTCCTCTCCGTCTCTCACCGCGCCCTGCTCCCTTTCTGTCTTCACCTCTCCACGGTAGCTAAAGCTAGAAAGAGGAGGCACCATGTCTCTTGATGTGAGCACCTGGCATCGCCAGTTCATATCCAGACCTCACCACCTCGGGCTGAGCATCTTCATAGCTCCAAGCTTTGGTTTCTCACGTGTGAAAAGGGCTTGTGTCCTGTTCCCACTGTGGCTGGGACCCTCAGGCCCAGTGTCTGTGGGATGAATAAGGATGTGAGGGTGGCCATCAGGCCCAGGGCAGTCTGACCTTCTTTCTGAAGATTAGGAACAGTCCCCGCCTCAGGAGTACTGACGAGGTGGTCATGTGGGCCAGAGATCTTGACTTACCCATGGTCCTCTGGGGACCCAAATCATGCTGCACAAGAGACTTTAGAAGTCTCCCCAAGCCCAGCTGTGCTCAGGAAGAAAGGCACCGATGTACACGGGAGCTGTTAGCTTTGGCCTCCAAGCCCTCTGCCACCCAGCTTCCAGTCTCTTAGAGTAGCCTTTTGTAGTCCTTCTGATGCCTTCCAGTGGGCATGGGAGTACCCACATTCCCTCATTTTATGAGGTTTCTTCTCCCCCAGGCTCCCTCATCCCTACCTAATGACCTCTTCCTAGTTTTTCTGCTCTGTCCCCTACCACCAAGGTTCCTGCACTAGCAATGTGTGCCCCCTCCCCAGGCCCTCCGACAGGATGCTGGCACAGATGCCAGGGTCTCCTCGGAACAGAAGCACAGTAGGTCTGAGAGAGGTCATCTCCTGAGGGACAAGTATTTTCCTTGCCTCTGTCTTGGTAGCACATAAAATCCCTGGAAGGAGACGACGGCAAATTGGATAAAAATCGCACCGTGGAGCTCCACTTTGCTGGGATTAGGCGACTTTCACGCTGGCCCTCCCCAGACGGTCTCTGCCCTGAGTCATTCCCATCTAGCCACCTGTCAGCAGTGTGGGCAGCATCCTCCCTCCCCTGACCTTCCTTCCAGTCCTGTCTCAATTACCCAGCATCCCCAGCATGCCCTCTGCCCCTCAGCCTGCCCTCTCTTTCCACTTAGAGCCTGTGACCTCTACTGCCAAAGCCTGACCCGGCCCTTTCTGCTGAACTTGGACCAGCAGTCATCACTCTGAGATTTTTTTTTTCTGCCTCCTAGACTCTGATCCCCGGCCCCTTCCCTATCAGCTGAGGAAGCAACTCCAGTCATCTTAGGGATATTGCCAGAGTGGACAGTGGAACCACCTCTCCCCCTCCAATCAATTTCCCAAGAACAGGCAAATATTTCACCCTCGGGCTGGGGTTTTAATCTCATCACACAGCCCCTGCTGTCTGTCCAGAAGGCAGAGATAAGGACAATGATGTATTCCCAGGATACATGGTCCTGGGAGGTCCAAAGGGTTTCAGTTACATTGTGGGAGGGGAACAGGCTCTGCAAATGGAGACTAGAGCTGAATCTCCTAGGATGTCTAAGCTGGACAGTGGGGGGGGGGGGGGCGGTGTGTCACAGACAGAGGGTACAGTATGTGCAGAGGCTGAGCGCTGGCCGCAGAGGAAAAGACGGGGGCTGTCAGTCAGCTTCCCAGTGCTATAACAAATACCTCAGACAAACCAACGTCCAAAGATTTTGACTCACGGTTCTAGAAGTTTCCATCCATGGCCACTTGGTCCCCTGTGGCTCTGGGCCTGTGGCAGCTCAGGAGGTTATGGTGGAAGGGTGTGGAGAAGGCCTGCTTGCCTCATGGCAGCTGAGAAGCAGAGAGGGAAGAAAAAGAAGAGGGACCCAGTGTTTCCTCAGAGGTTAAAATCATTCCAGGAGGCCCTCCCTACGTCTAAAAAATCCACCACTTCTCAACAGGGACACGCCCGTGCTGAGCTCTGCCAAGCCTTTAAGGAGCATCTCAGATACCAAGCAAATGGCGAGAAGGAGCAGGGGGCAGTTAGGGAAGCCTGGCTTTATCCCCAAGAGCATGAGACCAGACAGAAGCTAAACCAGGTGTGACTTCTCCACACGCTATTGGCCGCCTCTTGCCCACAGCCCTCTTCCAGCACTTAGCTTGGAGAGCCTAGATCTGGGTCAACACACCAGGGGTGCCCAGCAGATGCCACACTTACCACCTCCCTGAATCTGAGTCAAGCCTTCTACCGTCCAGGGGTGCCCCTGGGGCTCCAGCCCACCTCACTAGTCTGGCTTCCCCTCCACGGGGGATGTCCTGGATTTCCTTGGGTCTTGAGGTAGCGCCCCCCCCATCAGGGCCACGGCCCCACCCCTACACAGCGCCACCCCCACTTTTCTTGTTGCCTCAGGAGGGTTTTGAGCACAGTCTGGAAGAACACAGAGTCTAAGGCGGCCCCCACCCTTCCCTAGCATGTGGCGCTCCTCCTTTGTGACAATTGGGTCCCATTTGTCCCTTATGTAACTGGGACTTGTTCCCAATCTGTCTGCAGCGCGCCTGCAGCTTCTGTGTCCCGTGGGCTCCCCAGTGTGGACCCCGGGAGTTGGGAATGACCAAAGGAGTGTTGAAGGGGTGGCTTGAGTCTTCGCTTAGGCCCAGAGCTCCCCGGAAGGCCGGGTCTGCCCCTCTCTCAGGCCTGGCATTCATTCCTTTACTCCCATACAGAACGGGGTGGGGTGGGGGGAGACTTCTTCCTGCCTCTCTCGCTTCCTCTAGATCACCTGGCCTAGCCAGAGCTAGAGCAGTGTGAAAATCCCTTCCCGGGGGACACCTGTCCTCCTCCTAAGGTCCCAATGGCGAACGGAGGCACAATGCTACCGAAGTTCACTCGGGAACCAATGAATTGACCTGGCTTCCTTACAGAGCATAGGTGGGGGTGTGTGGGCGGGCCTCCTCCAAGACGCCACCCCAGAAAGTCTTCACCCAGAAGGGACATCACGGACAGGTCAAACTCCAGTTCCCTAGCCTTCCCTGGCCTAGACAGACTCTAGCCCTGTCCCAAGGCCACATGCAGCTCGGGCAGAATGACATACCACAGGTAGTAGAGAGTGGCCGGACACTCAGGTGAGAGTCTCGTGACCCTCCCCACCCCTCCACGAGGGGATACGAACAACATGCCCGGGTGGGAGGATTGATTGTAAGTGGGCACAGGTGAACTCCCCAAGATGGTAATTGATTGGCTCAGAGGATAATCATGCCCAAGCAGGCAGCAGAGATGAGGTACAGACAGCTGGGGTGCCACACAGCTCAGACCCCACCAACTCCCCAGACTGAGCGATCTCCAAGGATCCCCCACCCCTGGAGCTGCCCCCAGCCTCAGTCCCTGCTGCTTGCTTGGAAAGGGCCACAACTCCTCCCTGGCTTTAAATATACCTCAGGGCTGGTGAGATGGCTCAGCCAATGCAGGCGCCTGCCGCTAAGCATCAAAACTTGAGTTTGACTTGCAGAACTCATGAGAACTGACTCCCTCAAGTTGTCCACTGACCTCCACATGCTGTGTGTCTGTCTGCACTACAGATTCTTTCTGCTGCATTATACAGCTTATTTTTCTTTATGCATACGTTTGCGTGCGCATGGGCATGGAGGACAGATATGGGGTGAGTTAGCTCATTGCTCTCCATTTTGTTTTGTGAGATAAACCCTCTTGCTGTAGCTGGAGTTCACCAATCTGGCCAGACTGGATGGCCACAAGCCCTAGGGACCCTCTGGTCTCTGCCCCGGAGCTGGGGTTATAGATGCCTACCACCAGACCAGATAGTCTCACGGATGCCGGAGTTCCAGACTCCATGCGAGGGTGGGAAACACCTCACCCACGGAGTCATCTTCCTCTGCCTCTGCACTGGACATCCCTTTTCGGATTCTGTTCCCTCTGTGTCACGGGCTGGCTCTCTTTGTTCCTGCCTGCCTGCCTGCCTGCTTTCTGTTTGCCCCCAGGTCTTCCGGGCCTCACCCCCTGCCCGCTTAGCTCTGCCAGCTCCTCCATTTATCACCAGCTCATGCTTAGTGAGCTCACAAGGCAAGTGAAGAGAAAAAGGGAGGGGTCTCTAACACACCAGGCCGCAAGTGTCGGGTGGTGAAGTGTCACTGAATAAACACGCAGCTGTCTCCTTTATCTCTTCTTGGCAGGAGGGAAGAAGGACCGGGGAGGGGAGCCTTGGAAGAGTCGGGAGAGAGCAGAGATGAATGGTGGGGTCTAGAACCAGACAGGGAGGGCTGGGAGCAGCAGTTAGGGCCTGAAACAGAAGGGGTGCCGCTTTCCATGACTTCAGGTGCCTAGCTGGGGGCTTTTTGTCCCCGACGGCTGGACACAGGGAGCTGACAGGAGTCCAGGACTTAGAAGGATAAATTAGGAAGCCGTGAGAAGTGTGGTGTGTGTATTATATGTAGGAATGGTATTATTATATTATATAATTATTATATAATATATTATTATTATATGTAGGGATGTTATTATATGTAGGAATGGCAGTCATTAATGCAATTTGCTGAGTACTGACTGCTTAGGTCTCCCAGATTCTAGGTAGCACTGCCTGACTACCCCTGCGATTGGGTCATGTGATCAGTTCTGGCCAATGAGCATTTCTGGCCAGTAGAGTTTAATTGTGTGTCTCAGAGGCATGCCCCACCTGCTGTGACTAGCAGGTATAAGCTGTGGCATTTCAATCAGCCTGTGTCTTTGGGGCTACCGTGATGGGCCAAGCCTATGAGGGACCAGAGTGTGAGCAAGAACTGAACTTTGCAGTTTGAGCTGTGGAAGTTTTGCACTTGTTACTGCAGCATAACTTTGCCTATCCTGCCTGATGTAGGATCTATACAGATGGCTGTAGGTGTCTGTGAGTGTAAGGTGAGCAAAATACATGTATTTAAGCATGCATATGTGCCCTCGTGTCTGAGCATGTGTGTATGCAGTACTGCGGATCGAAGCCAAGCCTTGTGCGTGCTCTGCAGGTTCTCTACCAGCTGAGCTCATCCCCAGCCTTCCTTGCCTTGAGAATTAAGTGGGTGGATTCGCAGTGCTCACAAGAGCATGCTGTGCTGACATCCACCAGGACCGCCTCCTGGACCAGGGCGAGTTCCGATTTTGTTATCATCCCTGATTGTTGGAGCAATTCTCCCTTCCTTGGCTGACACCACCTAAGAGGGTGGGGTTTCCCTCCTCCCGTTTTTTCCTGAATCAGAAGAACCAGGTGTCCTTTTCAGGGGCCAGAGAGATAGCTTTGTGGGTAAAGGCACCTGCCACCAAGCCTGCCAACCTAAGTTCAATCAGCGGAACCTTCCATCACATGGTGGAAAGAACGAACCAACTCCTAAAACTTGTCTTCTACCTCAGAATTCATGCCTTGGCATGCATACACAGACATACACAGACACACACCACACACGAATAAATGTAATAAAACAAGTTTTCAGATCCCTTCAGATTCCTCCCGTGTCGTTTCTGGTTTTAAGGGGTGTTACTTGAGCAGACAGTATGGTGGACACCCCATCTTCCGACTTCAGTTCCCCAGTTAGCATCTCTGGCTGGCTTCTCTCCTCCCAGCCCACACCCTCATCAAGCTGTCCTTGAATGACTCTGATGGAATGGACCCTGCTTCCTGCCAAACTGGGTTATTAATAAGATGTCTGGTGCCAAGTTCACAGGCACCTTCAGCGATGCTCATAGACGCTGTCTCTGTCCTCTCTCCCTTTCTGTGATCTCACTCTCCCGACTCCCAGTGTGGTGACAGGGCCTCCCGACCAGCTTTTCTCCACCCATTCTGACTTAGTTCTCTTCCTGGGTGGTCAGCTCTGTTCCCCACAGGGTCTTCAGCCATAGCGTAGGCTGGCTGGGAGTCCAGCCTTGGCCCACCGACTCTGGTCAGCATTTCCAGCTGCTCCTGGAATCGAGGCTGGGCGTTCTTGGATCCCTCACACATAGCACATTCCAAGTTGGAACTCCTTCCCTGAGCCCCCTCTCCCTCCGTGTGACCTTTCAGAATGTGGAATTGCCGTTCGCCCCCGCACAGGACTGTCTGGACTTCCATTTTGCCATTCTGTTTCCTCCCTCTTGGGTCCTGTCCTTTGGATCTCCAAAATGTTTCATGAATCTCCTTTAAAGCAGTCCTCACCATGCTGGCATGGCTCCCTGCCACCCCTTCCCCTTACGAAGTCCCTTAACTAGCCCCCTCCAGGCTCCCACACCCCTGAAACCATATGACAGATCTGAGCCTGAGACTCCTCTGCTCAAAACCCTTCCATGACAGACTGGACCCTCTGCGCTCTCACCCTACTGTCCTTCTACGGTAACTCCCCCTGCGCTCTCACTCTGGGAACGCGGAGCCATCTCCAATGTCCCACTGCACCACCCTGCCTTGGCTACCCTGGCCCTTTTGAGCAGTGCCCTTTCCAGATCTTTGTCTCTCTGACCTCTGGCCCATCCTGGTCAACCTCAGTCCATCTGTCCTCTCTCTCCCTTCCCCCACCTCTGTGTTTCTGAGACAGGTTCGTACTCACTCTGCAGAACAGGCTGGCTTCAAAGTCACAGCAATCTGCCTGTCTCTGCCTCGAAAGTGTGGGATTAAAGGCATACATCGCCATGCTTGGCATCTTGCTTGCTTAAAGCCACGTTGGTGGCATTTCCTCCAGGCAGGGACAGAAGTACCAAATAGTTTGTTTTACTCTCCAGAGGAATAAGGGGGTCGTGAAGTAGAGGAAGGGACGCCAGCTTCTATAATACACTGCTCCTCTCTACTGTTAACTACTTCCCAGAGTCTTCTCTGACTGTCTTCCTCCCTTCTTGCTTTTACTGGTTTTTATTTTTGTCCCTGGGTTTGATGGTAGCTGCAAGCCTGCAGCTGCCAGGCAATAGGATGCTCAGCTAGCCGCGGAACCTCTCTGGGCCTCTCTGTAGAAAGTTCTGGAGTTTCCCGTTTCCATGGCCCTGGGAATGCATTTCTCTCCGGCAGTGACTTTGTCTCCTCTGCATGACCCCAGGTCTTACATCCAGCTTCCAGGAGCTTCCAGGAAACCACAGACTTAGGCTCCGAGGGGCAACTCCACCCACAGGACCCCCGTATCCTGTGTGGCCGCCCTCCCAGGGTCCTCTCCTGTCTCTTTCCCTTTGAATCCCGGGGAAGGTCCCCCAAAGACGCCCATCCTGGATGGGGCTCTTCCATCCCGCTGGTGCAGGGACTGCCCAAGCGTGCTACTCTCCTGTAACAGGCTTGCGCCCTCGCGCTGGGCTCAGCCGGCAGAAGGGCCCATCAGCTCCACCCACCCAACCCCAGACCCTCTCCTTGCGCTCTTTCTAGCAACGATTAAGTTGGCTGGGTATATGAGAGGAACTGGGGTCGGGAAGAGAAGAGAGGAGGATTTAAAGCATGGCCAGGGACGGCAGAGGAGTGATGGGGAATGGCTCAGATGCCCAGGACAAGCGGCTTAGCACGAAACCTTTCTCTTGCCCTTCCTTGGGGAGCAGTTTTCAATCAGGAACATTATTTATGAACCGGAGGAGTAGGAGGGAAGAGAGGAGGATCACGTGGTCCTGCCGTCATGGAAACCATGATCGGTCCGGAGGTCCCTTCTTCGCTCCTCCTAGAGGACCTCGACCGTGAGCGCCCCTGTGTGGCTACCAGCTGAGCAGCACCCACAGCTGGGATGCCTAGGCAGGGGTGCTGAGGGTGGAGGGAGACGACTTGATCTATCAGCAGGTCCAGCCATTCGTTATCTCCGGGCACATCCATCATCATCATCATCAGTCCATGAGATGGTGCTCTTTCAGATCAGTCCCATCTTGCCCTCTGCCATGGATGCCTGGACAGCTACTAGCTGTCACTGAGGGGTCTTTCCGCTGGCCCTGGGTCCAGGAAGTTTCCTTTGATGGTCTTCCATCTTGTCTCCCTGCCTATCTAGTCTCAAGGTATTTATCATGGTCCGGTGGACTCAGTTCTTCCTGCCGTCCATGTCTATTGTCTGTCCCCCTCCCTCTCTCCATGCGTATCCACACACCTATTACCCGGCAGACGCCTATACATCATGCAGGCCCTATTATCCATCATTTATCTACATATGTATCATTCATGCTTCCAGACATCTATTATCCATCAGCTCCTCGAAGCCTCTTTGAAGTCCCGCACTTTGCCACCGGGGTTAACGCTGTCAAGCCTGCTTTCCCCAGCCGGGAGAACAAAGACACCAAAGCGACTTAGAGGGAACAGAGAGGCCACTGGGGGCTGGGGGGGATCAAGACAGCTGGAGGTTCAAGTTTAGAGGAGAGTGGAAAGACTCAGAGACGTGTCTGATCAGCCCCTTCCATCCAGAACTTCAGTGTCTAACTCTTCTCTCCCACCTGCCCAAAAAACAAGAGGACCTGGGTGGGTTTGCCGCCAGGGAGCCTCATGCTAGCCACAGTGCGGCTCATTTGCCAAAGGGGTGACGATCTCTGAAGGAAAGGGTTCGAGGTTACAGCACAGGCAGAAACGGTTGTGCTCTCAGAGTCGTGGGGCCAGGAGCCAGAGATGGAGCTGTGACTAAGGCCAAGGGCCCCTCCAACACACACACACACACACACACACACACACACACACACACACACACACACGTATGCACCATGACAGGAATTCAGGTATTTAGAGCCAGGGAGCTGTTCTTTTAGCTGAAGAATTCTTGCTTAGCCATCACAAATCCCTCGGCGACCTCTCACTGGTTTTCTAAGTTCTGCTCCTCACGGTGCAGACATAGTGACCAGCTTGCCAGCCTCCCTCCAGCATGCTTTCCTGGAGGAACTCATGCGCTGTGGCTCTTCACACCTTGGGTTCTCCCACTTCCTCAGTGGCAGCTCCTCTCGACTGCCCTGGTCTCCCTGTCCCCCACCCCCTACCCCACCTACATACTCAGAGACAGCAGGAGAAACAGAAAGGACCCTGGCACCCAAGGTAGAGCTCACAACCCAGCAAGAGTGAAATCTGCTATCTGGCCCATTCGGAGGCAACGCCCTACGGTCCTTCCTGCCCCGAGAGACAGAGGCAGGCAGCGGGCAGAACACTCCGGCATTGTGCCCTCATTCTCAGGCAATGGGTCCTCACTCTTAGGACACAGCTGTGGGCCCCGGACTCCTAAGCTGGCCTGTGAGTGAAAAGGTCATTTCGGAGAGCTCCTGCAGGCTTCTGGCAGAAGGTGCGCCCGCTAAGGAGCCAGGTTCCCAGAAAGGCTAGAATGAGGTCCAGGCACTAAGAGCTGAGTGAATGCGCTGGCTTTTTCTCTAACATACTTCCTTGGGTAATTTGTGAAAAGTCTGGGATGAGGGTTCAAGGGGATGCTGAGATGGATTTTTGGGGTAAGGGATTTACTAGATTAATCACAAACAGTGTGGACATACAAGCGGATTGACAACAGCATATTGGGGGTGCTGAAGAGAGATGATTTGGGCCTGTGAGACAGAGTGGGGGCTCTTACAGCTTTCTGATGGAGGTTTCACAGCACAGTTGCAGCCAGACTTTCCGAATCCCAGGCAGGAAGTGGGGGCAGAGGGGGAGGCCATGTGGCCACCAATACCTGCTTCAGTGTCCACTCCCTTCCCCAGGTAAGAAACCCTACTCTTGGAAGTCTGTTAGCTGGGGACTCAGACAATGTCATATCTGTGAGGGGGAAGGCTCCAGGATTGCAGCCTGGGCTCAGCTGGACTCTTTTTTAAAAATATGTTTGTTTTTTTGTTTGTTTTTTTGGTGTGTGTGTGTGTGTGTGTGTGTGTGTGTGTGTGTGTGTGTGTGTGTGTATGTGTGTGCCTGCAGAGACTAAGAAGAAGGCATCAGATCCCTTGGAGCTGGAGTTAGAGGCGATTGTGAGGCATCTGTCATGGGTACCAGGAATCGAACTCTAGTCCTCTACAGGGGCAGAGGTTGGCCTGTCCACCCCAGCGGCTGGATTACAACATTGCATCTTCTCACTTTGGTTCTGGGGTTCTGACACCAAGCTTGCAAATGAGTTTAGGGACTGGGGTGGGAGAGGCAGGGGTATCTGCAGCTCCAAGGGTTAAAAAGCACTTAGCAGAAGCATATAATAAAGGAAAAATGTAAGAGAAAGAATATCCTAAGAACTTAATAAGCCACACACAAAATTATCACGATTCTTTTCCTAGCCAGTTGAGTTTTCAGTGATTAAGAAAATGCAATTTCCTGTAATTAAATCTTAACAAGGAATGTTATTAAAAACACTCTGTCCCAGCTCCTGTAATAATTGTGTGCTACCCCAGAACAGTAAACAGAATTAGGCTTCGCCTCGCACATGCTAATCCATGCGTCATTTCCATCAAATTTGTCCTAATAACCTGTCTTCTTCTGAGACAGGGAAGGCAGGCAAGAGGCAGCCATGCCCGAAGGCCAGGCAGGAGACCCTGTTCTGGGAACGCTGGCTTTGCCCCGGCTGTGGGAAGGTTAGCTTTGCTGAGCAGGAACGGCACGCCAGACCCAGAGCTCAGCAGGCTGCATGTGTGACATGAGATTTTACTTGTTCCCCACACAGCCTGAACTTGTCACACAGAGGGCGGCGCCAGAGCTTTCTTTTCTTTCTTTTGTGTTCTTTTGAGAGAACCTTTATCTGGCTCTGGCTGTCCTGGAACTCACTATGTAGACCAGGCTGGCCACGAACTCACAAAGGTCCAACTGACCCTTCCCCTGCCTCCTGAGTGCTGGGATTAAAGGTGTGTGCCACCACACTCAGCCTTCAGAGAGGGTTGTTTTTTTTTTTTTTTTTTAACTCCCTCAAGATCACTCTGATCTTATCGTGTTAGTTGACCCTGGTATGTGACTACAGGGCTCTCTCAGGACATCCTTGTCCCCTAAAATTGGTGCTGGCCAATACTATGGAGCACACCTGGACACTGGAGGTGGCCACTCTGGCCACCACAGCAGGGGGATGAGGGCCTCTGCTTTAAGGAGTTTCTTTTCCCTTTGAAAAAGCCAAAGGGTTGGAGAGGACACGGCTAAGAGACCGGTGTGAGGTGGAGCGCTGGGTGTGGAGTGGGGTGGAGGCTCGGTGGGTGGCCCTGGAGTTTAGCCGAAAAGAAGATTCTAGCACTGTTCAGATGGGTTGAATGTGGAAGTAAAGCTGCTTTTCCTGAGCCAGGCTGGTAGTGTACTTTATTAGTCCAGGCACTTAGGAAGAGTAAGAAGATCAGGAGTTTAAGGGCATCCTTGGCTATACAGCAAGTTCAAGGCCAGCCTGGGCCACGTGAGAGCTTGTCTTAAAACAGAAGCAAGAAAGAGCAATTAAACAAAATACAAAACCCTGCACTTGAGTGCGGATGTGTGTGTGTGTGTGTGTGTGTATGTGTGTGCATGTGTGTGTGTATGTGTGCTCGAGCGTTCATGTGTAGACAAGTGTAGACAAGTGTAGACAAGAATATGGTGTGTCTATGAAATATTGTGAGAGCATGTGTGAATGCAGGTGTGTATGTGTGAATGTGTGACTGTGAATATATATGTGTGTGTGTGTGTGTGTGTGCGCTAAAGTGAGCAAGTATGTGTGTGTGAACTGGGTGAGAGTATCTAGTACAAATGTGTGCGCAAATAGAGTGACTCTATGGTCGTAGACAAGTGTGTGATTGTGTATCTGTGTGAGGGTTGGCGTGTGTGTGTGTGTGTGTGTGTGTGTGTGTGTATGTGAATGTGTCTGGGTGTGTGTGAGCAGAGTGTGCCCCTGGACCCTCCCCTTCTCTGGCCTGCCCACCCCTGGTGGACAGGGACGGGGACAGCATCAGCAGAGTCTAGTTCCTAGCGCTGTCCCCTCGAAGTAGAGCCAAGTCTCCCTTGGCGGCTCTCCCTGTTCACCGCCAGCCCGAAGCCACCTCAGCTTGCAGGCACACAGGCGCCTGCATCTCCATCTCTCACACCCAGCAACTAATTAGTGCATCTAATTAAATCCCTGCTGGAGAGAGGGGAGGGCTCGCTCTTCTGATGCTCTGGAGACCAGGTAGTGCAGCCTTAGAAGGCTCCTCCCCTCCTCTATACAGTTAGTGCTCCTGCTCGGAGTCTGGAAGGAAGGAAGGCAGGGGTGCTGAGGGCTCCCACAGGCGGGACCCCTGCTCCCCAAACGCAACACACCCACTGTGTGTGGCATGATGTGCAGGACTTTCCTGGGAGAAGGTGGTATGAGAAGTGAGCAGGGTAAACACTTCCTAGTCTGTGCCTGTCCCATGGTCACTCAGCCTACAAGCCTCCATTCCAGCTTTCTCTCTGCCCTTCCTGGCTCCAGCTCAGCTCTGGCTGCCTTGTCCCCTCCTGAAGGCACACAGAGTCTTTCCATTCGCCAGCCATCCTCCTCAGATAGAAAGGAACGAGAGGACCAGAGAGATAGCTAAGTGGTTAAGAACACTTAAGGACCAGGGTTTGGCTCCAAGCACTCACACTGGGTGGCTCCAGGAGACCCAATGCCGCCTTCTGGTCACCTTGGGTACCTGCAGGCACATGCACATACACACTGATACACACACACATACACACACACACATAATTAAATCTTTATAAAGGGAAATGACCTTTTATGTCAAAGACCTTGCCTCATGCCTGTACTGAGCCCTGTGGTCTGCTTAGTATGGGGAGCCATAGGAAGGTGACGGAGTCACCCAGGGGGAGCCCAGGGAGGTAGAAGGAACACCCAGGTCCTGCCTCCGGCCCTTGGCATGGACAATCCCTAGGTGTCATCTTACACACTTCCCCTGCCCGCCACAGAGCTGACCCAGGAGTAACTGCTTGTGACTGACACTGGATGGAAACAAAGAGGAAGAGGGCAGTGACCCATAGGACAGGACATGGCAGCATGATCATCAGATGGCACGGGCCCTCGGAGGCCAGGGGACTGGCTTTTTAACCCCTCCCATCGGGCTGTCACTGGCTGCCAGGAGCCCAGGATGGGGCCATGGGACAAGGTGGCTGTGGGAGTTCTCTAGAGCAGAGGCAGCTGTGAGCTTTTGTTGTGGGGGCCGGATGGATAGGCCTGAATACCTGGCTAAGGACAGCTCTCCCCCAAGCCTCCTAACCCTCAGGGTCCTTGTCACACCAGATACGGCTTCCGAACCTGCCTGAGAAATGAGGAAAAGAGATGGTAGGACCGTGAGAGTTTTCATCTCAATTCTGCATTGAATGATGGTTATTCTAATGTGAACATATTTGGTGTCTTAGTCTGGTGGGCTGTGAGAACAGAAACCCTGCCAACACACAGATACACAAGAGAAACATATCGCCCACCCTCCCAGAAGCAGGGAAGGGCAAGGGCAAGCCCCCAGCCAATCTAGTGTCTGGTGAAGACAGCTAACTCCTGGTCCACCTGCCTCAGCCTTGCAGTGCTGGGATCCCAGGTGTGAGCCCGTGTCCAGCCAGAGTGTCTTTTATAAGGGCATAGACTCCAGTCCAGGGTGGAGCCCTCAAGACCCAGCCGTGGCCTAAGGGCCTCACCTTGTAATGCTGTCATGTCAGGGACCAGGTTTCAACAGATGTCTCTTAGGGGACTCAGACCCTTGGACCATAGCAACATGGTTCATGGCGTGTTTATCCCATCTGGTCACTGCCCGGCTTCCCTTGCCCTCCCATCATCCACTCCCAGCATCCCCCACTGGCCTCTGCACGGGAGAAAGAGCTGCCCCTCACCTCAAGACAGCAGCCAAGCTGTCAGGGATCTGAACAGAGACAGGCCTGTGGGAATTCTTCTGAGCTTGAACGAAGGAGCCCAGGAGAGGCCCTGTGGTGTGAGGCCTTTCCCTGAGGCAGACTGCCAGGGTGGAAGAGAGGAAGTTTGCAGAGGAGGAACCTGGAAGAAGCTGAGGAACACCCACAGAGGAGGGGCACAACTGTCCCAGAGGCCCTGAGCCACCTCAGCTGGGTGTCTAGATGACTGGGGCTTCCTGGAAAGCTGTCAAACCAAACCTGTTGCAGGCATGGCCAGTCATGTATCTCATGGCGGTCCCCTCTTCCCTGGGCTCTGCTGAGGAAGAGACAGTAAGTCTAAGGAAGTGGACGGACTCTCTGGCCCCAGGAAACAAAACATGCCTGGCCTAAGCTAGCCAGGGAAATGCTGTCTAGCTTGAATGTAGATCGGTTCCTCAGTGGGCTTGTGACCCAGTTTAGGCCAAAGAGCTGCAGAGGGAAAGCCTACCAATTCCTGGAGGGTACATCCCGGGATCAAAGCCTGCTCCTCCTTCTTTCTGCCTGGAATACAGTGACGTGCAGGTGGATCGCCCAGAGCTGTGGCATTATCTTGTGACCAGAAGGCAACAAGTCCAAAGATTAAAAAGCTCACCACCCTGAGGGCGGTCACCAGAGCCTCTGGAATCACATGCTACAGGAACCTCCACTCTTTATAACCTGGTCACTCACAGCAACAGAAAATGAACCAAGACAGTCCCCGCCTACATCTGTAGCCAACATGGCTTCTCAGATATGAGCAGAAATGGTTTAGAACTCTGCAATGGTTGGCCTTGTGATAAAACCCATGGATGGATGGATGGTCACAGGGTTGAGGGGGCATGCCTGCTCTGGAGCCAGATAGACTTGGAATTTTTTTTTTTTTTTAAAGACAGGGTTTCTTTGTGTAGCTTTGGAGCCTGTCCTGGAACTCGCTTTGTAGATCAGGCTGGCCTCGAACTCACAGAGATCCATCTGGCTCTGCCTCCCGAGTGCTGGGATTAAAGGCATGTACCACTATAGTCCGCCCAACAGACTTGGAAATTAAACTCATGCCTGCTGGGGTTTCCTTGAGACACTCTGGATTCTATATTAATTATAAAACATTCATTGGCTAGGCATGATGGTAATGTACTCTTGTAATCCTAATGCATAGATGAAGCAGCAGAGGAGATCAGAAGTTCAAGGTCATCCTCAGTCACATAGTAAGTTCAGGCCAGTCTGAACTACAGGAAACCCTGTATTATTCAGTGTTCTCTAGAGTAACAGTTTATAGACTGACTCTATATATAGAAAGGGGATTTATTAGAATGACTTACAGGCTGTGGTCCAGTTAATCCAACAATGGCTGGTTATGAATGGAAGGCCAAGAATCCAGTAGTTGTTCAGTACGCAAGGCTGGATGTCTCACCTGGTCTTCAGTACACACTGGAATGCTGAAGCAGGCTCCATTGAAAGGAATGGACTTGTTAGCAAGGCGAGGGAGAGCAGGCAAAGAGCAAAAGCTTCCTTCTTCCATGTCTTTATGTAGACTTCCAGCAGAAAGTATGATCCATGTTAGAGGTGGGTTTTCCCAGCTTAAAAGATCTGTATTAAAGGTGTGTCTTCCAACCTCAAAGACCCAGATTAGAAATCGATCTTCCCCCTTCAAATTAAGCAAAAATCCCTCCAGGTGATCACCCCCCTAATCTTTGGATTTTAATTCCAGATGTAGTCAAGTTGACACACAAGAATAGCCATCACAGACCCCTCTCAAGAACTCAAACCAGGGCCAGCAGGATGGCCCAGTGTGTAAACACACTCGCCCTGACAGCCAGACGACCTGAGTTTGATCCTCACCCTCATAAAGGTGGAAGAAGGAGAGAACCGGCTCCACAGAGTTCTCCTCTGACCTCCTGCTGTGTGACAATCCTTTGAGCCAAGCAACCGCCATCTAGGGAGGTTCAGCTGTGCCCCCTTGCGAAGGGACCGTCCCAGCTGGGCTCGCTGACTGTTTACACTTGGTGTGGACCCTCACCTGTTCCCACCGCCTGCTCCGCAACTCTGCCTTAATTTGCACATGGCCTCCTCCGGGAGGAGTTACACTGTGTAGGCTGGGAAGACTAGGGTAGGGACTCCATCTCTGCAGCTATTGGGGAGCCTTCACTCCACACCCCTGTAAGTAGCCCCTCACCTGTGTTCTGTAAGGGAGCCCAGTGAACTCACTGGCTTATGAACATTAGAAGGGTCATGTCACTTGTCATCGGGACCTTGGGATGAGGGGTAGACTTTATGGCTTCTCTCGGGAAGGAATTTTAGCAACACCTCCACATGTGTGCTATGTGAAGCACCCCCCCCCCCCGCCACTTCATACACATTAATAATAAACAAATACAATTTGTTCTTTTAAAGAGGAAATAAGCCAAACCAAATAGACGCACAAAAATAAAACTATATACACGTTCAGAATTGCTGTACAGATTGGAGACAGCAGCCTATAATAATTCCCGTCTAGTGAAAAAAAAGATTTTCCAGTTATCAATCCCTATTTGAATACACCAATGGAACAGGTTTTAGGATAGGGCTGGTACGTGGCTTCACTAAGGTGCTTGCTGCATGGGCCTGAAGACCTGAGTTCAATCCCCAGAACCTAGATGTATTATAAAGTGTAAAATGTCTAGTATTCAGAAAAAAAAAAAAAGAAGCAGACCCACAGTTATCTAGATTTTTAAGGATTTTAATTAGCTGTGATTTATATGTTCATGAAACCAGAAAAAAATGAGTGAAAAGATATGGATGCAATCTTCCATCAGAGAATTAGAATCTTTAAAAAGAACCAAAGGGAAACTGTAAAACTGAAAATGAAAGTGATGAAATTAAGGATCCAGCAAGCCCTGGGCTGGGGGATGTAGCTCGGCTGGTAGAGTGCTTGCCTAGGTGCACAAGGGCCTGGCTTTGGTCCCCATCACGACATACACAAGGCGTGGAGGCACACACATGTGATCCCACCATCACTGCATACACTGGGCGTGGAGGCACACACATGTGATCCCACCATCACTGCATACAC
>CABHPP010148565.1:0-42105 GCA_902168425.1 Peromyscus attwateri
GTCAGCACAGTGAGGACAGTGGCTTCATTTTGTCTGCAGAGCTTCACATCATTAACCTTCCAGTGTCACTTTTATTACACAAGGAAAATGAATGGACTCATATTTGAGGACATATACTGCAACATCCCCTGTGCTGAGAAAGTTCAGAGTGAGATGACCAGAGCTTCAGGAAAGAGAGCATCTCCCCTGAAGTAGAGGATTTGCTGTGTTGGTGTGAATCAGTAGGCTTCATGTTTCTAGGTCCTTTGCTTGCTTTTCCTTTCAGGAAATATCATTGATTCTGATTCATGTACAAATTACATGGAACATACATTGGAAGCCATTTTTTTCAGGCTTTGAAACCCCAAAGTATTTGAATATGTACCATAGAGACAATACTTCCTGTGATCTTTCAAGGTATGCTGGCACATACCTGTTTTCAGTCAGGTGGCAACAGGTTTGGAGCCAAATGAAAGGATATTTCAGAGTCTGTTGTATTCCCCACACAGGTGCCCTTGTGCGTCACTGCTTGCACACAGCCATGCTCCATTGAGTTTTGAGGTCACACCATGGCATTCAAAAGACAAGGAAAAAGGTATATTTTGGACAGTTTTAAGAGTAGAATACTTGAAGCTCTGTGGCTGGCCACAGGTGAAGTGTGCTGTGTAGTTGCACACAGAAAAAGTGATTTTTAAACATCAGTGTTATTTTCATGTTCTTATAGTTTTAGTAGTACAGAATCTGCCATGTGTCTACTTGCAGCCAGTGCTCAGGAACAGAACATATGTAACTTCCTTCTAGAACAAGATATGTATATATAAAACCTAGTTCATAAGATCTAGAGCATTTGCTTAGAACCAGGGAGTGGGATTCATCTCAAATAAGTACACACAAGCCCATTTGCCTTTGGTCAGACTTTTACATACTTTATATCACCATGTATCTGTTTTTTTAAAAACATTTATTTAATTATTTATTTGTTTATTTGTTTGTTTACTCTGTGTGTGTGTGTGTGTGTGTGTGTGTGTGTGTGTGTTCCACAGTGCACAGAGGAAAATGAGAAGAAAACTTCAAAGAGTTAATACTTTTTCCACCATGTAGGTCCCAAGGCTCTCACTCAGATCCTCAGGCTTGCTTTACCCACTTAACTATGTAGTTATCCTTCATGTATTTGCTGTATCTCTCTCATTACGTTAACAATGTATCTTTAGGTCTTTACTGGTATATATTTAATATTAAATAGAATCATTTTATTATATAATTTAATAATGTGATATATATTAAATGTTATATAAATACCATGGGTTATTAAATGTCTGATAAATGAATGGCTGAACCTACACTAAATTGAGACATATACAGCAGATTGCTTGTTAAAATAATCTTGAATTTATTATCGAGAAAATCAGGGATGAAATCAGTAATACCAGTTGGGGTTGTTCAATAGCATGTTTTTGCCTATGTTCTACTTTTCTCTAATTAGTTGATTTTAACTTAATGCAACTGGACATGTACATGCTCATAAGACTAGAACTTGGATGTGGTGTGGTGAGTAGTCTGAAAGACCGGAACGTAGACAAGCAGAGCTGGAGTCGCCACACTGGTCTATAGATTTGCCCAGTACCCACTCATGGGTACCTTCAGTGAGCATCCCTGTGCAGACTAACGACTTTGTAGAGAAAGTAGTGGTGGGAATGGAATTGACTGTGATTAAAAGTGGACATACTAACTACAGGAACAGAAAGAGAGAAAAGAGTTGTGGTTTTTATGAAAACCTAATTTGAGCTAGGGTGCTTAAAGGGTCTGCTGAGTTGGGTGCATCTGTCTTCTCTCATGGTGCTTTTACTCAAAGCCAGTGTACTTAGGAAATCACGTAGTTACACATCCATGTTTGCCCACCTGTTCTCATCACATATTCTGCCAATATGAAAAAATCCAGGAAGAGAAGAGATCCCTGCCATGATGAGATGGCTATAACTGTTCTTACTAATACCATTGAACAGAGGCGATGAGCCACCCAGCGTGGGTGAAGGAAGACCAAGAGCTACCACACTGCGTGCTTATAAACAAAGCTTGATGATTAAGTTATGTGTCAAATATGAGGAAGAGTGAGTTCAAGTCCACAGAACATGAGCACAATCACAGGGCAACCAGGGCAGGCCACCATTTTCAGAGAGATGCAGATTGCCAATTGTAAGGCTCTCTAAGCTCTGAGATACTTATTTACAATTATTTTTTGGAAAACACATGACCAGTTTTTCTTTTATTATTAATGTGTTACGTGTGTCTCTGTATGACTGAATGTGACACATGGGCAGGTACCACAAGGAGGTCAGAAGAAAGTAGCAGATCCCTTTGAGCTAGCTTTGTAGGTGGTTGAATGCCACCTGACATGGGTGCTGGGAACCAAACTCAGGTTCTCTGGAAGGACAGCAATTGCTCTAGCTCAGGCTCAGCCCCAGTGGAAGAATTTTTATTTCATCACTTTTTCTGAGTGAACAGACTGTCTCAACACAGGAAAGCATTTCTAGCCTCCCTGTGGAGGGACAGGCTAGAAAGAAGCATCAGGAAGTACCATTTATACTGTTGAGGACAGGCCAGTCATGCACCTCACAGGAATGAATTTTAAGATGGAGGGCTAGTGAGATGGCCCAGCAGATAAAGGCACTTGCCACCAAGCCTGACAACCCAAGTTTAACCCCTGTAGGCCACATGCTGGAAGGAGAGAACTTGTTCCTGTGAGTGGTCCTCAGACCTACACACACACACACATATATGCACACAAATGAATAAGGAAATATAGATGTGGTTTTAAACATTAAGATGATATCAGCAGAGAATTAAACCAAATACTGTGTTCTCCTGAGTATGAGTCCTGTAAGATTGCATGGATCACATGACCTTGGAGCTGTCTTGGATGGGAATGAGTGAGTGCTGAGTTAAATTTGTGAAGGTACCAGAATCCCATTAAATGAGATTGAATGCAGGGAGACAATCTGGCCCACCTGCATACAGAATGGATTTGCTCTCATAAGTCTGAAGTGACTTCAACAGAGAAAATACTTGAAAGTGGCAAGAAGACACAGAAATTAAATCTTCAGCTCAGAACTGTGGTTGAAGCTCTAAGGACGCTGAGTGTAGAGATATATAAGAGGTATATATTGCTTTAGGAAAAACTATATGGAGATACAGAATGGTATGGAGGCTGGACAAGAATAGAGACTGGGAGACATAAGAATTCAAAATATAAAATGATTCCTTTTTTTCTATGACAGAATCTCGCTATGTATTCAGGGAAAACCTCAAGCTTGTTATTCTCCTGCCTCATTATGGAGTTCTTGATTTGCAAATACATAGGCTATGTGTCATAGCCAACTAGAATGTGAGGTGGCCTGTCCATGGTGCTGAAGAATGAGCACTGTGTCTGTGTATGCGATTCATGGGATTGACATGCTCTGTCACTTCACTATATCCCCTCTTATGGGAAGTTGTTTTTGAGATCTATTTCTTAGTATTCCAACCTCAAGTTTAGTTCTGGGCATGTAAGTGGTTAATTAATAAAAAGAAGGAAACCAAAATCTAAAATAATTATTTGGAACAATGAATATACATGTTCTTACTACATATCTAGAAAAAGTCCCAAAGTTTCAAGTGGACTGGTCACTTACACAGTTTTGGAGAATGGAATAGGATTTGACCGTTATCATTGTTGTTAACATTGTGGGATGTCTCTCCTGGCTCCCCACTCCCGGAGATTGAGCATAGCTTCTCTACATTCCTAGCCTCAGCTTCTTCCATTTCCATTTTACAGCCAAGACCGACCTCATGGAGGAGCTGTACTGGTTCCAGTCTCTCCTGGAACATGGCTCTAGGTCTTTATTCTAATCCCTAACACATCCAGGTTAAAACTGTAGTTTTGATCTTTGCCTGTTACAGATAGAAACCGAATAGAGTGCTGTGCCTGCAACTCATTAAATGTTAGATTTTTTTTACCTTGAGAAAGTGAAATGACCTTTAACATTTTCTAAGAAAACATGACGGAAATGCTGGGAGTAATGATTCCTTTAAAGAGTAGCTCCAGTCGTCTCTCAGCAAGGCTATGTGAAATGCCACAGGGCTTCTACTGTGTGAGGCCTTATTATCATAAAGTTCAAATTCCTGGACACAGCACTGCATTATCAAAGTCTCCTGCCCTGTCATGTAGAAACTGCTATGGGCTCCACTTCCAGGTGTGGTGTGAAAGCTAACCATGTTCTCTACTTGAATGTCTTTGAATTGAGATCATATTTGCTTTTTGTGTATGTGTGACTTTGTTTCTTACATAATTTTAGCACTGCTCACAAAGATGTGCAATTATAGGGAATCCTACTGATAAGTTATGAGCAAGCATTAATGTTACTCGGTCACACAGACAGGACTGCCAAGCAAAACTTGCCAGAAATGGAACTCAGGAAATACCTGCTTCTCTCCTCTAATAATTTTTTGTAATATTAGTTCTCAGCTTTACTGAGTGTGGGGTTCAGTGATCTTCTTACCCAGTTACAGCTGGGTAGTTTGGGATGGGGAATGAGGTTCTACTTTGCACACAAGGTTCTTAGATGATGCACCATTGCTGTGACCATGGACCATACTAAGACTGTCAAGAATACAGGTAGTGGGATAAAATTAAAAGGAATTTTTTTTCTGGCTTTGTGCAACTTTGTTTCTGTATTCAGAATAACAGGAGGCATTGCTGTCTAGGGGGAAAGGGAGTTTCATCTAGAAAACATGAGGAGAGGGGATAGGGAAGATGTGAAAGGAAAAGGGTTATGAGAGAAAAGACAAGGTCTAAAGAGGAGGAGAAAACTAGAGAGGAAAGGAACAAAGGAGAGACAGAGCAGGGGCTGGTTTAAAGAAAGACAGCCAACAAACCAAGGAGAGATAGACTGGGAGACAGTGGGCAGGAGGGTGAGTAAGACGTACACGTATATGAAAATGTCACAGTAAAACCTGTTTCTTTGTATGCTAATAATGAAGAAACCTTTTAAAATCATTTGGGACTTCTCACTGGTCCATTAAATAAAATGTTTGGCATGGTCTTATCAAATAAAGATGAAGAACAAAAGGATGGGAAGTTTGGCACACCCCTCATAATCCCTGTCTGGAGCCATTCTGTGCTATAATTAAAATCCATTTCTGTCTAAAGATACAACATTTTTCTACCTCAGAGATTCTGAGAGCTACAAATTAAAATTCTAAATGGTATACTAATTTCTCACCTAACCACCTTGTATTTATTTATTGGGTTTTTCTTTATCTTCTATTTCCTTTCCTTTGAAATGCTTTGGGCATCTTATCTCTACACTTTAGTTTCTCCACCTGCCATGATCAGTATTCTGACGTCAACTCTCCTCATAGGGTCCACTTTTTAATTATCATGGGCTTCTCAAAATAGTGTTAATTTTCCGTGTTTACTTTCTTTTCTTGCCTCTTCATCCTTCCCAAAAGTAAGGTTTGGATGGGGAAAACTGGAGAAATATAAACTTGTTTTGAACTAAATAAATGTTATAAAACATTCTGGGAGATGGTTTTTTAAATAGTTTTTTAATGGCTCCACATTGTGTGCAGTCTCTGGCATCTTCTATCTGTTTTATAAGCACCTTTTATAAGTCTAAATGGCTGTATTTACGTAGAATTGTTCCCTTTAGCCAATAAAGCTAAAATCTGTTCACTGCTGCTAAGTCTTCGGAAAAACCAACTGCGAGCTAGACCTTAGTGTCTCTGGCAGTGTGTTGCTTTTTATTAACGCTTGGCTGTTTGATCTCCATGGTACTCTTGCATTTTAAAGCAGTAGCTTTGTCTTCATATTCACAAAGCACAAAGTTAGCAAAAAGTTATCCAGATCAGAGGAAAGTCACATTAATATCTTACAGTCTGACCCTGCTCAATTGTATTTCTACAGTTGCTTTTCCCTTGCATTCCAGTATTTATATTATCCATTCTATAGTTTTAATGGTGGCATGAAAGTTGTTCTGCAACCTCAGAAATTTCTTGGTTGTTTTTCTTTTCAGCTATTAAGCATTTTTGTTATTTCCACAGGAATATTCAATTTCTTTTTTTTTTAGAGTACAACATGACAGACATGAATTCACTCAATAATTTGTTGATACATGACATTTGGGGCTCCATTAAAGAACACTAATTTCTTCGTTGGCATTATGATGTCAGAAGCAGAAGGGAAATTCTTTTTCATTCTGGCTCCACATCTGCTATTTCAGCCTGATGTCTCAGTTACCCGGCAGTTGTTGGTTTAATAGACACTGACAGGAAGACAAGCGGGGAAAGCCAGGTCCCATATCAGGCTGCAGTTTGTTTTCAGGTGCATCTGGTGATGAGTGAACTTCTGCTGTAACACAGACACTGACTTTTTCACTTTATAACCAGAATTCCTTTTGACAGAGGAGAGCCCTAAACATTTCCAGGTGCTGAGTTACTTCCTTAGGATGACTCCCTGGAAATGACAGAGAGTGTCACTTTACATACTGGAAGTCATTCTCAGTCCTAACTACCATTGCATAAAATGAGGACTGTGGAACAAAGACTGTAATTATACATCATTATCCCCTGTCATTAATGCAACAGAATACGAGCCAACTTTGTCATATGGCGGAAGCACCGAGTTTCTTAGCCTTAGTGTTTAGTGATTCTGAACATTGCATGTGTGGCCTCTTGCTTGACTTTCTGCTACTTAGTTCTCGGCATTCTTGGTGTGTGGTACGGGCACATCTTTCACCTGTTGCTCACTGGCTGTCATCTTGCAGCAACAGGTTATGGGATGCCACCCAGCATCATCTAGTTCTATTACATAGCTAGCTCTGGAAAGTTCAGAGAGAAGGAACAGTTGATCCCATTCAAAGTGTCTCCATTGCTTTGGATGAGGATACCACACCTTCCTCACTATGTTTTTCATCTCCTTAGAGCCTGGGGTCACTGCTCTTGTGACACTGAGCAAGGAGGGGAGACCATACCTTCACCCCAAAGCCCAGCCCATTTCTCTCTTTGGATGATGGTCTTGAGACCTATCCATTGGAATCCCCTTCTCATGTTTTAAAGACACACTGTGGATACTGTTGTAGAATTTCCATTAAGATTATTGTCTTGGATTAAATGAATAGGGTTGCAGCCATGTACTCCAGAAGACTGAGAATCAAATACAATCCAGTCTCTAACCACAGAATGGAGCTATCAGATTATCAGACTCCACTGTACCTGCCCCTCATCACCACTTCTCAGATCTTCTAGAAAGTCTTTGTATAATTGTGGACATCCCATGAAAATAAGGGTGATTTCAGGCTTACCGAACTTCCCTGTCTCTCTCTGCATAGGCCCCATCTGGCTAAAATACACCCAATTCATATTAGTAAACAGCACTTAGAGTAGCGACTGTGGCATCTGCTGTTTTCATACTTGCTTACCATCTCTATAGCCAGCCAGCGGGCTTCCCTAAGTCACCTTCTCCCTCCTGTCCCCAAGGCAGAAGCACAGCACAAGGCCAGGTGCCATGTGTCAGCCTCACATTCAGCACCTGCCGTGCTTTTGGTTGTAGAGCTCCGGCTCCAGCAGTCCCAAGATCCTTCCCCAACACACTGGCATCACGGTGGAATTAGAACATCATAATTAGACCAGAAAATGTGTCAGGAAAAGAAGAAAATGACTGCCTTTTGAGATGTCTCAGAGGTCCCCCAAGGATGAATCAGGCACCCCAAATTCTGGAACAGTTGTCAGAATGGAGAGTATTCACCTCTTTTGACAGTCTGAAACCTGGTCCTTTACGTCATATCAAACATTATTCTTTCCAGTAGCTGTCTCATAACTGCAGCCTCTGCTGAGAGTTTTAACCACAGCAAGAGAGACACATGTTAATGATGAGACTAGTTTGTGTTGCTGCAGAGTTCAGAACCTGCTAGGAGTCATATGTATCATGCACAAATAGACAATGAGTAACAGAATCAAGGTATGAAACCACGCACAGGGCAAGATGCTGCATTTGTCTTAGCATCTTGGGAAGGAAAGGGTGCATTTCAATTTATATGTTCTATTCACAGTCCATTATGAGGGAAAGCAGGACGAGGAACTCGGGTCGGGAATCTGGAGGTAGGAGCTGATGCAGAGACCCTAGAGAACGGATGTTTTCGGCTTGCTCCTCATGGCTGGTTCAGCCATATACTATCCAGGGCCACCAGCCTAGAGGTGGCACCACCCACAATGGGATGGGTGCTCCCACATCAATCATTGATTGAGAAAGGTCCCTCACAGGCTTACCTACTGGTTATTCTTATGGACACCTTCCCTCAGTTGAGGTTTCCTCGCCTCAGATGGCTCTAGCTTAGGTAACGTTGACAAGAATCTAGGAGCACAGAAAGAAGGGCTGAGAGGGAGATTTTTTTCTACGTAGCTCACATAAATTTTCTTATGTTCATTTGGACAATGTGTATAAAGGAAATCAAAATAGTCTGCATCTCTATATTATTTAATAAGGTGGTGAATGTTCACTGAACCTTGCAGACAAATTATAATTAGATCTCCCTGCTGTGGGGACCTTTTGATGAGCTTCTGATGCCTCTTTTTCTGCATGGCTTTTCTTAAGCAATAATCTAAACTTTATCTTTTTCATCTGAGTGGTTTTCTGATCAGCTTGTACCTTGTGTTTTATAAGTGGGGAGGGGCCCTCCATATACCATACTGCAGAGGGTTCTGCTACAGACTCATGTGAGGTGAGCAGACTCTGGATCTCTAACAGAGAATGGGTGCTAAGTTCCCAAAGAGAATTTATTCTGCATATTTAGATTGTCACAGCTTGCTTGTCTTGGTGACTGCTGTGTGTGGAACTAAGGGGATAAAGCTCATGGAAAAGCACAACCAACAGTGTCAGGTAGGTTGGTTATTCCAGACTGTGCTTAAACAGAAGGCAAGAAACTACCCTAAACCCAGTAGCGCTGACAAAGCAGTGAGTGTTCCTCCATTACTGGACAGATAGAGGGACACACGAGTATTTAACAGGCACCATTCATCATTAGTGTGACACACATATTTTATGTGATTAATGACTCTGTAACAGGCATAGATTAGTCATCTATAGCTAAACAAGCCTAACTCAAGATGATTTGAATTCTTTTTTATTTATTTATTTGTTTATTTTATGTGCATTGGTGTTTTGCCATGGGTGTCAGGTCCCCTGGAACTGGAGTTACAGACAGTTGTGAGCTGCCCTGTGGGTGTTTCAAATAGAACTCAGGTCCTCTGGAAGAGCAGCCAGTGCTCTTAACCACTGAGCCATCTCTCCAGCCCCATGGATGGTTTGAATTCTGATCTTGATTTTTTTCCATAAAGAATTTAATTTATACTAATTTTATAATCAACTTTGAATAAGCCAGTATTGGCTAAGAACTTTTAGGATTCATTGTATGTAACTGGAAAATGTGTGGTTTCTGCCATATATTTTGTAACACATTTTGAATAGTGTCACTCATAATTACATTTATGCATAGTGTAACATGTTTATACATATTGAATCCTTTGGGTTGAGTGGAATCATGGTAAGAAAAGTCCTCAGTAAGCATAGAGTCTATTAGCACACATGGTACATTACACTATGTACCATGTGTGCTAATAGACATATGTGTGTATGTATTAAACATATAGAATAAGTGCTCTAAAATGGTTTTGGAGCTATCATGGACAAGTGGAGAAGGAAGCCTTTATTTCCTGTAGATGAATTTCTAAATGGTCTTATTAAATAAAAAACACAGAGCCAAATATAGGGGTGAAAGTCTTAGAGAGACAAGGGAAATAGGGAAAACCACCAGCCAAGATGACTTCACCAACTCTGCAGCTTCCAAATGTGTTATTTCATGTCTGCTCATGTTTATATGCCTTGCTGTGAGGCCATGTAATTTGCGCTGTGTCCAACTACATCACTTCCTCTTCCTACACAGCTCTGTCACTTCCTGCCTGTACAGACTTCCAGGTCTCTATGATTGGTACTGGGATTAAAGGTGTGTGTCACCATGACTGGCTCTTTTTCCAGTGTGGCCTTGAACTCCCAGAGATCCTGCCTGCTAAGTGATAGGATTAAGGGCATGTGCTACCACTGCCTGACTTCTTTGCTTACTTATAATGGCTGGCCTTTTCCTTCTGATCTCCAGGCAAGCTTCATTTATTAAAGCACAAATAAAATATCACCACATTTCAGCACACACACACACACACACACACACACACACACACACACACACACGAAAATATCAGCACAGTTTCCAAAATCGTTTATTAGCAGGACCTAGAGGAGAGCAAGAAGAGGACTTACAATGTATCTAGAACCTTTGTGATCGTAAATGGAAGCAGACTCTTTTCTGCACTAAGCATGCCCCCAAGTCTGGAACTGGAGAAAGTGCTGCATCTGAAGAGGCAGGATGCCCACCCACACCTAAGGGCTAGTGCAGTGAGAGAGCAGCATAAAAGCGAGCTCACAGCCCCCTCTGCCTAAAGCCCAGGCTTGGTTCTTCGGGCAGTAGAAAGCCTTTGGAACTTTATGAGCCATTTAAGGACCTTATCATGGAGGGATATCATTAGTAACTGGGTGAGGATATGTTTACAGGTGGTGAGGTTGTATGGGCAATGACTCACCAGGGAAATGTGTGTCCAAAATTCTGTTTAGAAGTCTTCTGCATGTCAGATGAAGATGGTGTGACAACAAAGTAGGCTGATGAGAAGACAGAAGGCCACTATTCAACTTTAAAGTTTAGTTTGTTGCTTTGTATGTAAGAAGAAGGTGGGTCTTGGTCACTGATTGGATCCAGGAACTGAGAAGTACTGAATGACTTTGAGACTGGTCAGTAGTCTCAGTGGCTAAAGATGGAGACATTTTGTGGATGAAATAGAGAGGGGAGTGAGAGAAGAACTGAGTTTAAGGTAATAGGTTATGTTTGGGACAAATCTGATGTGAAGGTTACTTATGAATGGGATGCTGTGTAGCAAGATGTTACACAGAACTCCTCTACAAAGGGTGTGTGCCAAGTAGTGGTCACTTATAACATTTGTCTTTAAAAATAAATGTGACTTTATACTTAAGCTATATAGTGTGGTGTTATGGGATAAATAGTGATCGTAAAATGGTTATTCTAGTAAAGCAAATTAGCATATGCATTAGTTCACATAGTTTCCTTTGATTTGTAGATGTATATGGGTCAAGAGCAATGGAGCTCTACTTATCTGGTGCCATCTTATTAGCTATAGCTCTATTATCATCTATTAGCGATGGAGACAGCTCATCCTACATACCTGCTACTATATGTTCTCTGGCCTAAGTAATTCCTACATGGGGAGGGTTCAGTGGGGAATATTGATGGAAATGGAGTTTCTGGAGTAGAAATGCATGCCATTCATTGTTTCTTAATTTTTTACAACCTCTGCTGTGTGGATGAAGGAAAAGTCTTGGTTAAATTGCTCCATATGCCTTCCAACTTACTAGTATGTGGCCCAAACTACTGGTCACCCTTCATGTTTTAGTTACTTTCCTATTGCTGTGATTAAAACACCATGATTAAAGTAACTTAGAGAAAAGAAAGCTTTTGGGGGTGTTTATGGATTCAGAGAGTCCATGACCATTATAGAGTGGGGCATACAGCAAACAGGCAGGCAAGGCTCTGTAGCAGAATCCAAGATTCACATTTTGAAACACAACACAAGGCTGAGAGAACTAGTCAGGAATGGTGTGACATACCTTCTCCAACAATATCACATCTCCTAATCCTTTAAAAACATTTGAGTTTTCACACCTATGAGCCTCTGTGGGCTATTCACATTTAAATTGCCACATCCTATGGCAGCTGCTACTCTGTAGAACTGGATGTTGTGGACAATTAAAGACTGATAGTATAGTTTGAGAAGTTGGATTTTAGCCCATTACTTTTCATTGAGACCCCATCAGTGGCCAGGTAGCCTGCTCTGTTATGGACAGAACAGAGATACAGTAGGCTCCACCTACAGTGTAAGATGAAATCCTCCTGTGGAGTCAAAGATTTGTGAGCAAGAAGGAGGAGGAGGCAGAAAATAACAGGCATTGGATCAGGCCATTGGGTACACACCACTGGAGAAAGGAAACTTAGTCATATGATGTAAGCAAAGCCAAATATCACAGGAACCAAGAAGGAGTGAGGTAGATTCACGGTTGCTTCCTGTCTATAAAAGAAAATCTCAACCGTAAAGAAGAATGAATTTATGTCATATAGGGAAAATAGAAGTAACCAGAGCTGATCAGATTAAGTGAATTATGCCACACATTTTCTCTCATTTGTGCCTCCTAGATTTTATATAGATATATCAAATTCTGTACAACATGAAAGTAGAAGAAAACCTGGCAAGGAGACAAAGAAACAAATAAGGGTAGGGATGAAAAAAATAGGTAGGCATTTTTGGGGAAATATATTCAACATAAAATACTACTTATATAATGTGTAAAAATAGTTGTGAATGTTATGGTTTTGAGGTAGTTGATTACCTTCTTAAACTCTAACCTGTAGAATGTACATAAAACCAATATGTTTAAAGTTGGGACCAAGAAGGGAAAGGCACATGTAGGAGTGTAGTTTATGGCGGGCACCAGATTTAGGAGGTCTTGTTCTTTTCCATTCTGCTTCATTGTTTCTAGTTTTCTTTCTTATTTTCTGCTGTAACCTGTAAAAGGAGGTGATACCCTCTCTAAGGAGCCACTTGTTGCTACAAAACCATACATACTGTGCAGATGAGATGGTAGAAAAAAAGTTGAACCACAAAGGAAATCACAAATATATGTATTTATTAACTTGCTACATTTAGCACGAATTATGCCAATGTGAGCTTATCATCAACCTTCCCCTGGAAGATCACGGCCTTTGTTGGCTGTGCACTTGCTGTGTGTCCTCACTACCTGGCACCTACCAACTGCCCCTACCGTCCGCTCCTCTGCATGAGTTACGGCTTCTTTCAAAGGAGAAACGTGGAGTGGCTTGTGAAGCAGTTTGAAAATAGAGATATCCTTGATTTTTTTATGAGTCCATCTTTTGCCGTTTTCTTTTTCACATGTTATTCAACAATTTTGGATGATGCCTTTCCAAGGACTCCCCTTAGTTTCTATGGAAACATCAACTCTCCTTTCACAGAACTATTCTTCCAATTTATAGTATAAATCCAGTCTGCATCAGTCTATAGACATGGGACTAGCAGAAGTGTGCTAGGACAGGAAGAGTCCTCTGGGGAAGAAAATAACACTTTGGATTGCAAGGTGCTAGTCCAGGTGTCCAGATGTGGGCTTTGTGAGCAGGGGCTTTCCAAGGGCATTTAGGAAAGGAATTGCCTCAGAAGACCTACCAAGAACAAGGGCTGCAGCATCACCATAGGATGGTTGAATCATGAGAGGAAAGAATGGAGAGCTGTTGCCTAGGAGGCATGCCCTAGCAATGGCTGCCAAATGTTCTCTGGACACTCATAAAATACATCCAATAAGGAAAAGAATCAGCTCCCAATGGTCAGCCACATTGAAGGAATGAAGGCCCAGCTAGAATACAGGTCAACTAAGCAAGAGTTCCCTGTCCCCAAACACCCTATCCTAGAAGAATGAGACCATTTGGTGACAGCAAGTGAAGGATTTGAGGGATAATTATCAGGGTGAGGAATGGATTAGAAGTGGACCAAACTCCATTTAAAAAAAGAGAGGATTCTCAACTGAAGGAATTACTGATGTAAAGATATAATATGTATATACTGTAGCCATCTTGATTCTTTGAAAAGATAATGCATTTTAGTTACTATTTTTTCTTGATTTTACAATTAAAATGACCACAATGCTTACAAAATTACTATTGGAGTAATAATCTAATTATCACTTACAATACTTTCATCCCCACCTTCTCATCTCCCTTCCACTCCTATTAACTTCCTCTTCCTTATTACAGATCCTTTGCTCTTGTTCCTGTCTTTTTATTCTGGGTTGTGGCCTACTGAGTTTAACCAGGGCTGTCTGTGTGATTGTAGGTTTGGAACTGTCCAATGAAGCTGGGTGGGCTCTCCAGAATGTTTGAAGTATAGACAATAACTCCCCATCCCCCTAATCCATCAATATCTGATAATTCAGCTGGAGAGGGGAGGGATTCACAAGTCTGCCTCCTCTCTGTGACTGTTCATATGTCCTGTGCTGTGCAGGCCCAGGGCCAGCAACCCTGGCTCCTCTGAGTTCATTTTTGTAATGACGGTCATGCCCAGCAGGTAACATTTCCTTCTCCCTTTTTCTCACTCTTGCATTCTTTTGGCCCTCTCCTTCTAAGGTGTTTCCTGAACATGGAAGAGGTAGTATAAATATCCCCTATAGGGATGAGTACTAAACCATCCCTTATTCTGAGCACTTCAGTCAGTCATGAGTTTCTTCATTCACTGTCATTTATTTCCATAAGTTTTTCTGGTTAAGGTTAGGAGTAGCTTTTGTCTATGAGTAAAAATACTAATGTTTAGGAGGCAATTTGATACCATGTCAGTTTAACTAAATAATGGTATTAAAATTTTGTCCTAAAGCCTATGGTCTCTCTAGCCATAGGTTTTTACTGGGTTTATAGTACAAGGCCTGAATTCCTTCCTGTGGTGTAGGCCTCAAATCTAATCAGAACACAGTGGGTTGCCCCCCATAACAGGTGTGCCATTATAGCCCTGGTGAAGACATCTTGCTTAGCAGATTATTATTGTAGTTTGTAGTGTTCACAGCTGGGTGATACCTTTGATCCCTCAGGTGTGTGCATAATACCTTCTGACATTATGGAAGCTAGTGAAAGCCAGCTATCAGGGAGGAAGCTTCTGTCTCAGTTCCAGGTTGCTTTCTATATCTTGCAGCCAAAATATGTAGTGTGTCCTGCAATAGGGTCTTCTCTTCTAGTTCTTGAGGACAATCAAGAGGAATGGCAAGATAGAGCCTGTATTACTTGGGGTTGGGGAAACAGTGAAGCTTCCCTGACCAACAACCCAACCCATAAGGAGTATCCCACACTTGGCACTGGGTTGTTCATTAAATGGCTATTAAAAAAAATATTAGAACCTATGGCTTCTAAGATCTCATAGCTCTAAAAAGCTTCTGTACAACAAAGAAAGCAGTCAATTTGAATGAAGAGACAGCTATCAAATAGGAGAAAATCTTTGCCAGAAGTACATCAAACAGGGAATTAATATCTAAGATGCACAAAGAACACAAGAAACAAAACATAAAGATAAAAACAACCCAATCAAAAATTGGGCTATAGATCTGTAGAGAATTCTTAAAAGAAGAAATGTAAATGGCAAATAAACATTTTCAAAAGTGTTCAGCATCATTAGCTATAAGATAAATGCAAATTAAATCTACTTTGAAATTCCCTCTTGTCAAAGTTAGAATGCCTATTATCAATACAACAAATGACAGAAAAGACCAGTGAGGATGTGGGAAAAGAGAAATCTTCATCCATTGTTAGTAGGAATGCCAGTTGGTACAGCCACAATGGAAACCAGTGAGGGGTTACTCATAGAACTAGAAATACATCTAACATATGATCCAGCTGTACTACTCCTGAGTATAGCTGGAGTGTGTAGTAAAGGACTCCATAACTTACCACAGAGATAGTTGCTCACCTGTGTTCATTGCTGCGCTATTCAAAATAGCAAGGAAATGGAATCAGCTTAGATAGCCATCATCTAATGAACGGATAATGAAAATATGGTGTATATATGTGATGGAATCTTATTCCATCAGAAAAAGGAATTAAAAATTCATCCTTTTACATTCATATAATTGTCTCGGGGAATGGAAACAGTCATGGTGTATATGTGGGCATGAGAGGCCAGGTTTTGAGAATCAATTCTCTCCCTCCTCCATGTGGGTTCCAGGATTGAACTGAAGACTTGGTGGCAAGTCCCCTTTGTTTACTGAGCCAGAAAAAATAAAATTTTGAAAATTGAAAATAAGTAAATAAAAATTTAAAAATTGTAAATAAATATATGGAACTGGAAAAAAATTTATAGTGATTAAGGGAACCCAGAACCAGAAAGATAAATTCCCCATATTGTCCTATGTGGATCCTAGATTCAGATCTTTTATTTGTTGGTTTAACCTGGAGCACTTGCAGAACCTAGGAAACTAGAAAGGTATCATTGAATAGATTACTTAATCAGAAAAAATACAATGTAGGTGCTATAAAAGTAGAGAGGGAAGAGTTTGGGGGTTGTAAAGGTTTAGGTGTGGATAAAGAGGAAGGATGGGGGAAATGGGAGTGAGAAGTTAACCAAAACCACGGGTGTATAAAAAAGACACATAGAAACCTACTGCTTTATAAGCCAATTTAATGTGAGAAAAAGTGGGAGCTATCCTGCCCATATTTTTTGCAGGGACTGATCTGGCCTCACAGCAAGGGTAGAGAACAAGTTGGGAGAATCAAAGTAGGCTGTCTGTGTTCTTTGTGGTTATCCTATTAACATTTAAGAGTTACAAATAATGACCAAAATGTAGTTCAGTTTCAAGAGAATCCCAATTATAGATTTAATGAGTCTTTTACACCCTCATTCATATCCTTTGTATGTTTATAATTATCTTTCAGGATAAAGTAATAGTAAGTCTATTTAAATGGAAATATCAACTTCACGTAATTCATGAAGAGCTTCATTTATTTTTTTTAATCTAGAGGAACTTCTGTTGAGCTATGCCCAAAATGGCTTCCATTCCCTAAAACCAGGCATGTGGAAAAGAGGTAGAAGGAGACTATACTTAGGATTAGAAGTTTTCTTCTACCCTGTGTTTCCTGTAGTACCTCTATTTGTCCTGTAAATATTTAGCACATGGTATGTATAAAGCATCATGAAAGGTATAAGTACAAATAACAAATATACAGAAAGATAAAAACAAATAATTGTAAATTCCATTGTGTACTTCACCTCTCTCTGGCTTGGATAGAGCTCTGTTGAATTCTTCAAGCATTTGTGCCAACATGGCAGAAGCTCCCTTTGTACAAAGTCAATAAACTTGTGAGGAATTGTTGATTTCAGGGAGAAAAATGATCTCAATCAAAAAATGATTGAGAACATTTGAATCCATAGCAAAGACGAGGTGATTTGGTGGCTGAATGATTGATCAAAGCTTATTACAACATGGTTGACAGCCTAAGAAATTTGTTGAAAATAAAGATAAAAGCAAAAACTTTAAATTGGAAAACCTCAAAGAAGACAACTCTGACATTTAAGGTAATACCTGCAGTAGGACTTCAAGTTGAGGTCATAATTTTCCAGCTAAATTTAAATATGGTTTGTTCATTTTTATCAGAGTGGTTTATGAACAAATATGAAGACATGTAACCTTCAGTAGACATGATACTAGACTCTTACGTCATTCAGATATTGTTAGTGGAGGACATTTGGTCAGCTATGTCTTCATGCATTGCTTATGTGTCGGCACCAGCATTTACGTATATGTTGAAGGTACAGATTCATCTTAAAATGCTGGAGGTAAACTGATTCCTATAGTGTCATAAATACTCAATCACCATAATCTCTGTATTTATTTCTATTGAAATATAAGCTTCATTCATTGATAAACCTTTTGATAAGAGTATAATAATGCAGTTATTTACACATTGTGTACATTTGGTAATACTAACTCTGAGCACTCCAAAGTCTTTCAAACAATTTCATGTTTGATGTTAAAATGCAAATTGTATATGTTGCTAGTTTAGGTAGCCATGTAGGTGAAATTTCATGGTGTAGCTTCTGATATTTTATGGATGAGGGGAGGAAGCTTACAAGGCCCCAACTGTAGACAAAGAACTACAAGCAACTAAGGAATCCTGAAAGCAGGAAAATAGTCTTCCCCAGGAACGAAGACACAGATTGGTTATCCCATACCAAATAAATGGTCAGCCATGAAAATATACATACAAGTAATACAAGTAAAATTATACAAACTGAGAAGGTTGTATTTATGTATTTAGGAACATACACACACACACACACGCACACACACACACACACACACACAACCACCAACAACAACAATTTAAAAAAAATTAATTTGAAAGAGAGCAAGGGAGCACGTGGGAGATTTTGAAGGGATGAAAATGAAGGGGTGAATGATGTGATTATATTATCATCTCAAAAAAATACATTTAAAAATGCAAAGCATGCCCTTACATTCCAGCAGTCTGCTGACATTTCCGTTATGTCGTTATGTGAAATCCACTTGTCTTTCTGTGAAGACACAGTAGATTAGAATACAGTAGGAAGCTTGAAGAAATGAATAAGGGTGGATGATGGACCTAGCTGAGAGGATATGCCGAATAGTATGGATATGATGATTAGAGGCTTGGGTGGCTTTGTGCTGTCTGAGCTGAGCAAGAAAGAAATGCATAATTAACCCCAAGGAGGCTCAAGATAGATGGCAGTGATGAGACAAGGGATAATAGTATGGGAACTATGGAAGATCAGGGCAGGAGTTGAGTCTTTATGCATGCTCTTCATGTAAATTAGAAGCTTTTTGTTCTTAAATAATAGTTTTATTTCTTCTTTGATAATGTATATAATATGTAATATAAATGTCATATTCTCCCCCCTCCCCCAGCTCCCCCCACATATGTCCCCTCATTCCTACCCACCCAGCTTCATGTTCTTTCGCTCTCTTAAAACCAAATCCTAGAGTCTGATTAGGGTTCAGTGATGACACTTGGTCATGGGGACTGCTCTGGAGTGTAGTTGATGGATCCAGTGTCACTGTATTGAAGAAAACTGATTTTCCTCTCCAAGAAGCTATCAATTATGAATAGCTTCTTGACTAGGGATAGGACTTTATGCCCACTTCTCCTTTTTCCTGGGATTTTATCTGGTTTGAGCTTGAGCAGGTCTTTTGCATACTGTCATGGTCTCTGTGAGTTCATAGATGTGCCCCATTGTGTCTGGAAAACAGCTTCCTGGAAGACATCTGCCAGCTCTGACTCTTACACTCTGTCTGCCCTTCCTCTGTATGGATCCCTGAGCCTTGGTGGGGAGGGGTATGATACATACACATCCTATTAGGACTGAGCATTTCAGTCTCTTTTTCTCTGCACACTTGTCTAGCTGTGGGTCTCTGTGTTAATTATCATCTACAACAAGAAGAAGCTTCCCTGATGAGTACTGAATGTTGAACTGATGTATAGGTATCCTGTTCGTGTGTGTGTGTGTGTGTGTGTGTGTGTGTGTGTGTGTGTGTGTGTCTGCCTCTGTGTGTGCATGCAGGGGGAGGGGGTGATGTCTCAACCTGACACATACTAAGGTTATCTAAGAAAGCTCATTTGAAAAAAAAAAAAAGGCCTCAATAAGATTGAACTATAGAGAAATCTGTGGGGGCATTTTCTTGATTTATGATTGATATGCCAGGGCCCAGCTCATTGTGGGTTTTGCCTCCTCTGGACAAGTGATCCTGGATGATATAAGAAAGTAAGATGAGCAAGCCATGAGGAGCCAGCCAGTTAGTAACACTCTCCCATGCCTTCTACTTCGGTTCTTATCTTTAGGTTCCTACTCTGGTTGGGTTCCTGCCCTGACTTCCCTCAGTGATGGAATGGCCTGAAGGTTGTAAGATGAACTAAATCCTTGCCTCCCTGAGTTGTTTTTGGTCAAGGTGAACCTTGTCTCCCCAAGTTGCTTTTGGTCATGGTGTTTTATCACAGCAATAGAAACCCCACCTAAGATGATGCAATATACCATTAGATACTTCTTTATTGCTATGTTTATTTATCATAATAATATTAATAGGTTCCCTCTAGGACTATGACCTATCTAGCCAGGTTTGTGACTTCATGGACAGTGTCAGATGTGGGTTACATATCACAGAGTGGAAGTTTTTTTTTACTTATAAACTGATTCATGGACATAGTCTCAACACCTTCCAAGTAGGTAAGATTGCTTTGATTACACATACAATACTCTCAAGATCAGGTCTCCTGACCAGGCTTTCCTCTCCAAACTCAGAGCAACTCCCAGCTAGAATTAATCATGCACTCAGAGTTACATAAGATTTTATTTTTCTCCATCCGATTCCTTGAGTTCAGTTTCTTAGAAGCAAATTGTCAGTGTGTTCATCAGTGTGCAGACAGTACCTAGAAACATGCCCAATTCATAGTACTGTGTGTTTAACACCATGGCCAGTTTGGGCATCCACAACAGACTTTCATAACCTCCACACCGTTAAAACCACGCATGTCTTTCAGTTCTGGAGGTTGGAAGTCTGTGATCGTGGTGAAACAGGGCAGCGTTCTTGGTATGAACTCTCTTTGCATTTTCAGTCTTTAGCTGTGTCTTCACATGGCAAAAATAGAGTAAGCTAGCCCTCTGTCATTGTTCAGTTAAATCACTAATTCCATCCGGGAAGCTCCCCTTTCTTGACCCAACTGTTCCCAAAGTCCAACCTCTTAGTTGAGTCTTTTGGAATATTTATGTATCAAATTGTATTAAACCTATAATGGTGATTTCAACTAGTGATACAAAGGCCTCTCTGAATTTGAACCCAATCCTCCAGTACTTTTGAGCACCATGGATGGTCATTGGTCAACTTAGAGCAGTGGTTTTCAACTTATGAGTTGTGTAACCCCTTTGTCAATTCTCTTTCTCCAAGAATATTTACATTACAATTCATAACAGTAGCAAAGTTACAGTTATGAAATAGCAGCAAAAAAAATGTTATAGTTGAGGAACATTGTTGTCACCACAATGTGAGGAACTGTATTTAAGAGTCTGCAGAATGAGGAATGATGAGAACCACTGCTGGAGAGTCTCCACAGTTACTCCCCACTGGCAAGGCTGGGAACACTTTTTAGGAACACACTTTTTAGGGTGTCATTTTCATTCTTTTTTTTTTTTTTAGGATTGTAATGGGCTTATCTTGAAGGAGTTAATCTTGAAGCCTCCTGAGACTGTATCTTTCATGAACTCTCCGGCATGCTTGGAGGAGATAAATACAGTACCAAACAAAACAACTTTAAGGATCTTGGGGAGAACTGACTGAGGTTTCTCTTGCATTAGCTGAACCCTAGTCATCTTATTTTATGAAGGAATGAATGATCAGACAACTCCTAGCCTCACTTAATGTCTCCACTAGAGTAGTCAATTTTTAAGGAGGTTTTAAACATGTTTAAATACAAAAATTAAAACAATGAGAAAACTCAACAAAAGAAGAGACTTGAAGTAAATTGATTAATTACAAATTAGGAGGTGTTAATGGCTACCATGTTCATGTTCTTCTAAATGCAACCCAAGTTTATGGTTCATTAGTCTTGTTCCATAAAGCAAAATAATAATAATCCTTAGTTTTCTTTGACTAGTAAATTTGGATTTTACCTGAGAGAATAAAAATAAATCAATTTGTTTATATTATTTAGAATAATAGTATGTACTCTGAGATACAAGATCTTAATCCACCCAGAGATTGCTGTAGCACTTTAGACGCACAGCCTGGTGATCAGTGTGTATTCTAGAATAGCTATAGGAGGAATGAACTGGACAGTGGGGTAAGTCAGATCAGTGTTAGGCATACCTGTTGTTCACTTTCCTGCAACCATAACATGTACATGTTCTGAGATGCTCATTCCTCTGTCTTTGTTGTCTTCTAGGTCTTCAGCCCTTTGACTGGCTGTTTTTGTTTAAATCATTTTTTCTTTCCCAGCTAAGCACAAAAATCTATAGGAGATGATTCTGTGTGTGAAATGGATGGGAAGAGCGATCCTTACTGCACTGGCAATGCAGAGCACATCTGTGTTTAAATGGTTATGGGCTGTAAAGAACTCTTGGTCTCAGCCTAGGCACTAGTTATTCAATAGCTGATGTGCCGCAATTTTAAAGGCGGAGTCAGATCTCTTTCAATTTATTTTTAACATTGAAACCTTGCCATGTGCTGTGAATTTTGCCAGATGCTTCTCTGTGTAATGTCTCAGAGCAAGACTTGGAGCCTCCTTGACTGCAGTCAACCCAACCTTCAGAACAGGAATATGTGCAAGGAGAGGAAAGGCTTGCGCCTTCACAGAGAAACACTTCAGTGACACTCTATCACTTCTCTTATAGAAGACATGAAGGAAGTTCAGACTGAAAGGCAGAAATGTGTCTTGTGATAACTCTACAGAGGGGAGTCTCCATTTTTTCACTCCCCTTCTAGATGAAACAAATACTAAGAGCAGCAATGTCAGTTATGATCACTGTGTCTGTTTGTCTATGGAATACAGTAACAGTGTCAGTGATGATCACTTGTGTCTGTATGTCTGTCTATAGAATAAAGCAAGTGTCAGTGATGATCACCTATACCTGTCTGTGGAATAGGGTAACAGTGTCAGTGATGATCACCTGTGTCTGTATGTCTGTCTTTGGAATACAGCAACAATGTCAGTGATGATCACCTGTGTCTGTATGTCTGTCTATAGAATATAGCAACAATGTCAGTGATGATCACCTGTGTCTGTATGTCTATCTATGGAATACAGCAATAGATTGGGTAGCAATTCAATGAAGTAATTAGCCATAAATAACAATAAATGTATTGTAATAAATATTTCAAGAAAAAAAACTTTCTTCTAAATCAAAACAATAAAAAATAAAACACAAGAGGAAGCCATTAGATAAAGAGAAACCTTTATGTAGCAAGACATTCAAACATACAGGTTTTAAAATTCTTCTCCAAATTGTAAATGAACAAACAAACAAAAACCCTTTCAGAAGAGAATTTTTAATATCAACTAAGCATTTGGCCACATAAGGAGTTTCTGCTAATTGACCTGGGCATTTATAGCTAACCAGGATAATCGAATATTCTTCTCATTTGGAGATGAACACTACAGCATCTGTAGGTGAAATACAGGTGTCATGGAGTTGTTTGAAATACTTTCAACCAGGGCTGGGGAGATGGCTCAGTGGATAAAGTACTTGTTTCACGAATGTGAAGACCTGAGTTCAGATCCTCAGAGCCCACACTAAAATCCAGGTAACCACACTGGCCACCTGTAATTCTGGAAGGCAAAAACCGAGGATTCCTGGGACAGGATGGTTAGCAGGAAAGGAGACAATGCCGAACTCCAGGTTCAGCAAGGGACCTTGCCTAAGTAAGTGAGGTAAACACCCCGCATCAGCCTCAGGTCTCCACATGCAGTCAGACAAATATGCATATACACCCACAGATGTGTCCATACTTATGCACATATGTACACCATACATACACATACAAAAGATGGGGTAAAGGGACTATCAAGTCTTTTGGCTGAAAAATTGGAGTATGATAAATAACACAAGATGGTCACAGTATTAAAGATTGTTGAAGCCATGTGATGGATACCAAAGTTCAGCATGCCACATCCTCTAAACCCACAGATATCTGACCTGACTGTGATTTTTTTGTTTGTTTTTTTTGTTTTTTGAGACAGGGTTTTTCTGTGTAGCTTTGGTGCCTTTCCTGGACTCACTCTGTAGCCCAGGCAGGCCTCGAACTCACAGAGATCCACCTGCCTCTGCCTCCCAAGTACTGGCATTAAAGGCATGTACCACCACTGCCCAGCCCTGACTGTGATTTTTTGATGGCTACAGTTTATAAAGCAATGAGAACTTAGAGGGACATTAATAAACAGTGTCCATCAACTAGAATGTAATCAGATTTCATATTTTGGAGACTGTAGTTTTGCAACACCATATAACTGGAGGGTTCTTTGTGTGTGTGTGTGTGTGTGTGTGTGTGTGTGTGTGTGTGTGTGTGATATTTCTTCAGTTTCCCTTGGTTCTCATAGGGAATCCTTATCCAGAAAACTTGGGCTACACCAGGTTCCAGGAGTGGTGAAGTGGTTTCTAGTTCTGAAAGTCAGGAAACTCATGTATCTTTGAAGAAGAAGCTTAATTGTTCTATTTTAAGAACTCTCTGCACAGCGGAAAGGACTCCAAATCTCATGAAGTCTGCATCTTAATGTATTCAGATTTTTAGGATAAAAATGTTTAAGAGCCATCAAATGCATTTACCAGGGGGAAAAAGTCACATTGAGGTCTTAGACTGATTCAACCATTGATACAATGGCTGAGAATATCAATAGATGCCCTTCAGTGTCATCCCAGTCTAAGTACTACAACTTCATTGTTAAAGGACCTACTTCAAAGAGAAATAAATACACCCCCGCCTCAAGCTGGAAAGAATAAAGACAGCATAAAAATCCCATCTATGTGCAAGAGAACAGTGTGACAGCATCGTACTAGCTGCAGAGAGAAATATCTACGAGGAACATAGGCAGCATCTGTAGCCTTAAATGGAGGTGATGTGTATGGAAGACAGTAATGAATTGCTGTTTGTCATAGCATCTCACAAGCATGTTTTTTTTTTAATTTTAGGAAAAAATGCAGTTTTTCTAGGTAATTTATAACTAGTTTTTTTAATTATGAAATATTCTATAGAATGAGTTTACAAGGAAGTGTAAAGCAATAGGCTAAGCAATAGCAACCCAATTTTAATTCAATTACTAAAATCACAGTCTTACAAGCCATTCCCTGCTGTTGTTATAGTTCAAGGTTGTAGTTTGTGTACCGTCAAGGAACCTAGTGATTGTCTTCCTGTTTTGTTATCAAGTCTGGGTCTAAGCCTGAGCTGATCTATTATATGTTTTTTGTTTGTTTGTTTGTTTGTTTGTTTGGCTGGCTTTTATTGTTGGTGGTGGTGGTGGTGATAGTGTGTGTGTATGTGTGTATGTATGTATGTATGTATATATGTATGTGTGTGTGTTAAAATTTATATTCATCAGTTGTTGCCTTAACAAAATTGCATAATAAACAACATGAAAATTCAGTGATATCTAGAACAAAGACTATACATGCACACTCATATTTGTGTACACTGAAAGAAACAAAGGATTGCCAGGCTGTGGCTGGGCATCCCTGACTCAGGTCTTGACTCCATGCTTCAGACAGCATTCAGACTACTGCAGTGTGCAGGCATCCTGGGTGCAGGATGAAGGGCATGTGCTTCAAGTGATGGATTGCAGGAGCATCTGGCAATCTACTCTGCATAGTCTCGCTTCCTATTGGCAGAATTAAGTCACCCATCCAAGTCAAGTGCTGATGGGGCATGGAAGCCTGTTCCGTGGAAGTGGGGAGAGGAGGAGTACAGATGCTGAAAGATAATTGAATTTATCACAAATCCATTTCACCATACAATATTACACAAGCACATCATTAATTTTTCTCGCTCAATTTCTGGATAATGTCTTATATAAACACATTAGATTTATGCTTGACTCAAACATGCAAATCAATGTCCAAAAAAATCAGCCCTGGGATTGACTGTAGTTTGACTGACATGTTCCTAATGTAAGTCTACTGCCTTTTCAAGATGCTGTCACCCACCCTTGCCTAGCTTTACCAATTCTCCCCATGTAGGAGATATTTTGGGTCTCCAGGATATCCTTTATGCTCCAATGCCATTAAGCCTGCTGTTCCTTCTACTCTATCTAGCTGCTTTGCACAGCTCCATTAGACTCAGGGAAACTTGCTTCTTTCCTCATAGCCAACCATAGTTTCTGGAGAGATCACATCTGCCAGTCACATTACATAGTATCATTGATACATCAATGATATCTCCTCTCCACTTTCCATTGGAAGCATCATTTGAGTATTTAAGAATGTATGTCCAAATCCTTCAATTAACAAATTAATATCCTGGAAGTTCAAATTTCTCTTTTCAGATGACTAAGTCTCCAAAGTTTGCAGACATGTAGACCAGCACGAGTTTGAGCCCCATTCTAGTGGTTGACTAAGCCTTCATCTTTTGCTAAATGCCTGGACTTCACTGTGCCTATATTAATAACCCCATGTCCCTAACTCTGGCTATAGTTTTGAGGTCAAGTGAGATAGTGGCTGTAGTTTCTAGCTCAATAATATGCTGACCCCAGGCAATCAAAATTCAGGAACTGAATATGGATTTGATCTTTCTTCTCTCCTGAGTGTGGTTTTCAAACCACAGCATGAGAATTGCAGAATCTTATCTTACCAACTGCTGGGTGTGGCCAGCAATGGTCCTAGATACTACTGTGATATTGTGAGCCAAACTTGGAAATGGAAATAGAGTATCTATTGTACAATCTTTGTAGACAGAACAGTGGAGTGAAGGACTGAAGATCACTATGATTAGGGGCCTCAGTATGAAAATGCATACAATACAAAATCCTTTAGTTCTATTATTCAAAGCTGCTAGTAGAGTGTGCACACTCTCTAAGTCTTCGGATTCAAGTCATTAATTTAACAAGTAATCATTTTAAAAGTGATGAGAAAACACTGAAAATATCAACAGTACTACTGCATGTCCTTGAAGACAATTTTCATGAGGGTGTCATTATTGTTCTGCCTTCATAAGGACATTTTCTTGCTGGTTGATGATGTTCATTGGCCATGTTTCCTCTGTGTCCAACCTTCCCCTCTTCTCTTCCTTCCTCCAGTCTACCTCTTAGTTTTTCTGCTTTCATGTTATATATGCATACGTGATCTTATGTATCAGTACAAGATCTAGGATCCACAAATGACAAAATGCATATAATTTTTTCTTGGATTGGTTCAACTCAAAATGATCATCTCTGGTTGCTAGTTGCATATACTTTCTTACAAATGACCTAACTTTGCTCTTTTTCATGGATGAATAAAATTATGTATATACTTTATAAATATATATAATGAGATATATGTAACATTTTCTTCATTCATATGTTGAAACAAGGCTGAACCCATACTTTGTTACTGAGAATAGTATCATATTTAAGTGAAATAATTGTTACTTGATAACTCATGCTGCATATTTCAATGCCTTAAAATATTTATATCAATAATAAAATTGATCAATGAACTTATAAATGATTTTCAACTTCAAGTCAGGGACAGTTAAGTGAGGTTGTCAAAAAAACAAGGCTGAATCTTATTATAATTATTGATCCAATGGCAACTATAGTAACTACAGTCAGGAAGTCACTCCCTTTGATACTGCCTTTTCCTTCAACACTAGAACAGATAAACCCATCAGGAGTATTAATGGACATAAATAGAGCAGAAGAGAAACTTCTTCCTTTCTGCCTTAGAGACTGCAGTGAGGGAAAAGATACCTACAGCCTTGATCATTGGTAACAAAATCAGCATCTGGATCTGAATAGAAAACTGAGAATAGAATTTTCAGATCTTTAAGTCATGATCATAAGAATGATCAGTTACTGCCTTAATGGTAACATAGGAAAAGCATTAGTATCTCCAGTTCCTGTAAAACACAGAACATTTCCCCATTTCTGAAATGGACCTTTTCTAGAAAGTGGTGTATGGACATTTGGGGAAAAAATGACTTCCTACCAATGAGTCCCTTCTGAGAACTATCAGAAAAAGTGGGAGTATCCAAATAAGAAGCAGTGATATGATGGCATTGTTTTTTTGTTCTGATGTTTTCAGTGTGTGTGTGTGTGTGTGTGTGTGTGTGTGTGTGTGTGTGTGTGTTATGCATGTGTGTGTTGCACATGTGAATGCATGTTTAACTGAATGGACTACAATGAATGGCTGACTGCCCTGAGTATGCGCCTCACAGAACAGCTGTCAAGAGGTGGTAGCACATCTTTAGGAAAATATTTGTTTATTTCACATCAAAAATTTTCTTCTAATTACCACTTACAGATTTGGTTTTTGAGCCATGTGATGATAAACATTTTTAGACCAAAAATCTCCTTCCCAGTGCAAATAAAACATGCCAAAATAGCTCAAACTGAGCTTCTGGAAATGTTTGTTCCCACAGATGTGTGTTTCTTTCTACATTATGAACTGAAATGATACAACAGGTATGACTGGGAAGCAGCTGACCTCACCTTCAGAGTCATGAAAGTTTTGTTGTATCACATGATCAGTTATCGATGATTGTAGTGACTCTCCAATGGAAGGCTTAGGATCTTCTTCATCAGGATATTATGAAAACCAATGTATTGTTATGGATTGCAAATAAGTCTTTTTTCCCAAAGGATAGACACTGAATTAACAAACCTTTAAATCTATTCAGTCTTCCTTGAGTCCAAACTCTACCATAGGTTTCATGAAAATGTTTGTAAATCACTGTACTATTTGACAACTTTTAAATGTTCCACATGTATTTAAATTATTGTTTTTAAAACTGCCAGTGTCAGCAGGGCAAGTGGGACAGCACTTGCTGAGCAAGCATGAGTGTCTGAGATTGGAGTCACAACACTCATGTAAAAGCAGGGTGTAGCTGTATGTGCACATGCTTGTGGAGACCTGTAACCCCAGCACTGGAGGAATAAAGACAGGCTGACCTTTGGGGGCGCTGCTTGGCATTCGGTCTAATGGAAAAGACAATCACCAGGTTTGGTGAGAAATCCCTCTCAGAAACTAAAGTGGAATACAAAAGCAAAAGATACCCAAAAATAACCTCAGGCCTCTACATGTGTAACATGTATATACATGTGCAACCCACAAACATGTATACGTATATATCATCTTCACATGTATAACACCCACAAAAAATAATTAATATAACAATAGTTCTAAATTATCCACATTACATGCCTCTATCTTTCCTAGATTAGAGGTTTTCCATTTCTTAAACTTTGTTGACTTATTCAATGAACTTTTTTACAAATTAGTGATACCAAATGAACAGTGCTTCTTTAAACAATAGTCCATCCTCCTGACCTGAGGCACTACATTAAAGTTTGCTGTTTGAAGTCTGAAAACAGTAGGTTCTGTTTCATGGAGTTCCATTTCAGTTGGTACTTAGAGACAACTAAACCTGAACTCTCTAGCAGTAGCTATTGTCAATGCTCTGCTTTGACATGTATAGTATAAACTGGTGTAAATGACCTCTAGATAATTAGTCAGCTCCAATAAAGTAGCAATATTATATCTGTCTGTTATGCAAAGATGTATAGTGAATAAAGATGTCTAGAAAAGCACAATTAATGTAAAGGTGAATATAACTCTTTAAGTCATTAAATTATTAAAACATACATCTATATGGGACCTGTGAGGCCAGACATGTTTACACCTTTTGAAGTTTTTCACAACAGCCTTGATTTCGAATTTCTAGTGGTTTTTATTTTTCTGAAGGCTAGTTTATAAGCCAGTCCAGATGAGGTGTTGAGTTCCTTAAAAGTGTGGCACCTACTCTCACCTGCATACCCTCTTAACCCCAAGATTTGGCAGATTGTGCTTGATAGCATAAACAATTTGTGCAGTTTGTGTGTGTGTGTGTGTGTGTGTGTGTGTGTGTGTGTGTGTAGGCCATAGATCAACTTCAGATGTTGTTTCAGTTATGTTCTATTGTTATGACAAAACACTATGATCAAGACAACTTATAAAAGAAAGCACTTAATTTGGGGCTCATGGTTCCAGAGGGTTAGAGCTCATAAGCATCATGTCATGGAGCATGGCAGCAAGCAGGTAGGTTTGACATTGAAATGGTAGCTGAGAGCTCACATCTTGAGAGACCACCACAAGGCAGGGAGCTAACTAGAAATGGCATGAGCTTTTACGCCTCAAAGCCCACTCCCAGTGATACACTTCCTCCAACAAGACCACCCATCCTAATCCTTATCAAAGGATTCTACCTACCAGGGACCAAGCATTCAAATATATGAGCCTGTGGGACTTTCTCGTTCAAAGAACTGCAGGTGTTGTTCCTCTCACTGTCTCAAAACTCACATAGGTAGTCTAGCTAGCCAGTTCTGTCTCACCAGCTCTGGAGGCTCACACCACACACCTGGCTTTCTTTTTAATGTCAGTTCTGGGAATTCAACCTCAAGTTCTCATGTTTGCATGGCAACCATTTTAACTACCTGAGCTACACCCTAGTTCTTACACTAATATAATTTTAAACCAATCTCTTTAATTTCCAAATGGAAAGTCAGAATGTGACCATCTAAGCATCTGGACAAAGGACACAGAGATTATCTAGAATCACCCTGTAATTGTAAGGATATTACATATGAATTTATACATATATCACAAATTTCATATAAGTTCCTTTTGTATTTCATAAGGGAAAAAATGTCCTGTTGGAGAAAGAAAGTCTGGATGCTGATAGAGATGTAGATGAAATTCAGCTCACAGGAAGGATTACTATATGTAGGCATCTGCACAGTGATCTCCAGATACATTTTGATATTTATAAATATGTATGTCATACTCACACTATTGAATAAAACTTTTCTTGAGCCAAGACCCAAAGAAGTGAAGGATGCAAAACATTCTATAATGGCAACCACACTAATTCAGAAACTCATTCATTAGATGGCATTAACACTGGATTGTGTTTTCCACCCTTCATCCTTGACAACCTTCTCCGAGATAAACTAGTAAAAACTGCATGTTCCCCTGCCCTACTTACTGAATGGAGAGGTTATGAAAACCATAGGAGTAAGTGTGGCTTATCAACAGTTTGCACCGTGCACAGAATGTGTGCAAGAGAATAGATGTGTTACGGGGTCTGAGGTAAATATTGAAGCATTAAAGCTGGTTCCCACCTCACCCATGGAGATATCCAGTAGCTAATTCCATGATGCTTCACATTGCAAAGGTTATGATAATCTTTGACAGCTGTCCTTGTTCTTTTTGAAAATATTTTTGCTAGGCAAGTTCTCATGCATGAAATTGTGGTGGTTTAGTGACAGCGGAGTGTCTAGAGAACCAAATGTTCCATGGTAATTAGGAAGAAAGCATCAGCATCGTGCCTAGTTGCTGAATCGTGGGATTCTGTCTGAAATATGTTACTTAAAACGCGGAGCTCTGCCTGGAAATCAGACTTGTCACTTTAGTATCCTTCCATTTTGGTGTCAATAATGGCTTCCTGAGTCCCTGCTCTGAAAGAGACCCAATTCACTTGCCAAGGGGGGCGGGGGTGTACTGTGGTGGTGAGTGCCATGGAAACTTTAGTCTTTACAGAACAGTGAGGGTGAGGCAAGGTCTCAGTGCTCTGTGCTGCTGTCTTCCTAGAATGCAGGGCAGTGTTAAGATCTTCAAATCTAGGGTGAGAAGATGACTCAGCAAGTAAAAGTAAAATGTTGCTATACAACCATGAAGACCAGAGTGCAAATCCAATAGATGCATGTAAGTGCTGGGCAGGTGTGGAGGTGTTCATAAGATAGCGATAGAGGACCCCCTGGAGAAATCGGGCTAACAAAACTAGACGAAGCCAGAGGCTCTAGGTTCAAAAGTAAGAGTCCTTGCCTCAATATATAAGAGTGAGATAAAGCCGGGCGGTGGTGACACACGCCTTTAATCCCAGCACTCAGGAGGCAGAGCCAGGTGGATCTCTGTAAGTCCGAGGCCACCCTGGGCTACAGAGTGAGTTCCAGGAAAGGCGCAAAGCTACAGAGAAACCCTGTCTCGGAAAACCAAAATAATAATAATAATAATAATAATAATAATAATAATAATAATAATAATAAAAATAATAATAAAAATAAAAAATAAAAAATAAAAAAATAAGAGTGAGATAATTAAGCAAGACTTCCAATGTCAATCTCTGCCTCCATATATATACACACTCTCACACACATGCATGCACTCCCACACAAACACACATACACCTGATAAGAATAAAACTACATGCACACATACATACATGCACACCTACACAAACACATGCATAACCCACATGAACACAAACACATGCATGCACAACAGCACTAACACATGTACCCATCTTAACACACATACAAACACATGCATGCATGTACATTCCCACAAACACATGTGCATTGGACATGAACATACATATACACATGCACAAACACCATGCACACATAAAAAATAAAAACAGATTTTGGAACCTGGAGCCAGTCTGCCTGGGTTAGGATCCCAGTTATACCTTGTCCTAGGTTTCATACACTGAATGCATTGTTTAATAATCCTCTTTGTACCTATCTCCTAGTATAGATGAGAGGCACTAATGGAATGATGTATGGAAGGCAGCTAAGATGGGTTAGAGCACAGCAAATGCTATTTAAATATTTGCACCTCTTATAGTAAATGATCAGTCCTATTGGTACCCCAAATTCTGTTGACATAATATGGAGCCCCCACCACCACACACACACAAAGAGCCTGGGAGTTCCCATGTGTTGCTAAAGGAGCAGCTTTGTACTAGGATAGCTGAATCCTAGGTAGTGATAGTAATCAACATGACTTCATAATGCTCAGGGGTTTTTACTGCTGCAGTCCTTATAAAAATTCATTCTGCTTCCTCAAAATCTGAAAATTGCTAATCACATTCATGACTTTCTGATTTCTTAATCATAATTACAGCTTTCATCATAAGCAGTCTCATGTTTTTATTTTAATGCACATTTATTTTGCATATTTTATTCCAAGGACAGGGCTTACTAAAATTATGCAAGGTTTTTGATAATCTGGCTGCTATGCATCCTGATGTTTATTTACATTGGCTAGTGTGAAGAAGCAGGCTGAGTAAACAATGGAAAGACAAAATTAAAAGTATGTGTCGATGTGTTTGAATGAGTGTGAGGGGCAAGTGTGTGTGTGTGTGTAGGTGTGTCTGTAAAGTCTATATTCTTTATCTTCATTTACTAAAATCAGTACTTGTTGTCAGGCAAAAAATTGGGGCTATAAAACTCAAAATGAGATGGTTTGAGATATTAAGTAGTTCCATTAAATCTGTCTGGCATGTTGTGGATCTTTTAGATTTTGTAGTTAGTACCTAATCCATGTTTGCCAAAAACTAAATGTGTAATAAACTTGCATTTAATTTCCAAAGCTATGAAAAAAATTAATAGCATGAAGAGTAAATTGTATCTTGTTCTTAGGTTATGTGTTATAAATACCATATTAAAGATAAAACATGTTCCTCAAATATATTATTTCTTAGTAGGTAAAGCAGTTTTGAACCCTTTAAAAAATTCTTTGACTCTTAAATATTTGGGATCAACTGAAAATCTAACCAATTAGAGTTCTTAAAAATGCTCTTCATTAGTTGCCTGTAGTTCTTTGTCTAAGGGAGACATCTTTCCCCTTCCACCTTAGCATGCCCATTTTTATTGCCACTATTCTGGTCTTATCTGTGCAGCCATTTCTAGGAGAGACTGAACAAAAACGCAATGAAAGTTCTGTGTAGCACATCCCCAAGAAGTGGAAAACAGAGATTGTAAAGTCCTAAGATTGTGCCTTTGCTTGGGATTCGCCTGTGATACGCACCAGCATGAATTTACATTCCCGACTTTACTTTTCTTCCCTGTTAGATGGACAGATACTGAGATGGTTGCAAAATCTTTCTAGAATATGAATCTGTTCCATTACCAGAGCAGGTAGAGACAAGAGGCACTGGGATAAACACAATGAGCCTAGAACAAGATTTCCAGGCAGCCTCGCTCACATTCAGTAAGTTCTCATTTCACACACAGCTGTGCCTGCAGATGATAAAATCCCTTCCTAATAACAAATCTATTTTGATTCTTTTTTTTTTTAAGAAAGACTATAAATAAAATGAATGACAAGTGAATGTGTATCAGGACACCTCAATGAGCAGGCACAGAGAATAAATTCATACAATTGTAAAAGTGATAGGGGAGCTCTGCATCAGCATATTATTACCTATTAGCTTATCCTTACATATTCAGTCACATGATCCAGAAGGCATCTTCCTAAACAGTCTGTTTCATTTCACTTTAAGGAAGTAAATGTATGTGCTGCAAAGATCCTCTATTTAAATGTTTACTCCTGTTCTGTGATTGTCAGATCATAATTTATTTTGGTTTTTTTTGTTTTGTTTTGTTTGTTTTGTTTTTACTTTATGAAAGGGAAGCCATTTGGCAACATAAGAAATTCAAATAAACTTACAAATCCAGCCATGGTATATATCCTGTGAGTTTAATCTATGAATTTGGTCCCTGTAGTTGAAAGTGGAAGGTGACATAGAGGACTTGAACAGACACTTTACCAATAAGAATAAAAAGATGACACATAAGCACAGACAGATGCTGAACACAATCAGAACTCTGGTAAGTATCAACCCCACATCAGCCCTGCCCACTGAGCACCTTGGCAGTGCACACCAGCTGCAAAGTAACAACATCAAAACACAAAGAGTCTGGAATTATTATATGTTGCTGGAAGAAATACAAAATGCTATGAGTCTTGACAAACATATTGGTAATTGCTTACAAAGGTATATTCACCAGGTAATTCAGAACCTCATCTTTGGGCATTTATGCTGCAGAAATGAAAATGTGAGTTTGTACCAGAACCTTATGGATTAGCTCTATCTGCTTCCTCTCAATGTTGGAAACAAGCCCAACTCTTTAATGCTTAAATGATGTTGTCCACATCATAGGACATGCCTGTGACATAAAAAAGGACCACCTACTGGTGCACACAGCAACTTTAAGGAATCTTAGCACCACCAAGCCACTCAGGAAAGATATGTGTATGAATCTTTCTGCAGCATTCTCCATGGATGATGTCACAGTGTTGAAAACACATCTGTGATTGGTAGGGATTGTGAGAATGATCAAGGAAGGAATGAGGGAAAGTTTATGTGAGGCTGAAAATGCTACCAGCTACACACACACACACAGACACACACTCACACACACGTTAAAAGTCATAGAACTGTATACAACAAATATACATATCCCTTTTATAATGAGGTATTTAGGGAGTTTTTTTGTCAATATATTCCCATATAAGCTGCTTTAAGAGCTAAATTCTTCTTGGAAAAGGTACATCAATGCAAAATTCAAAAAATGAAAAATAAAGTCATGTTGTTGGATAGCCTTTTCCTCTCAGCATTGTGAAATACAGAGAACCACAGCTGGGCAGGGTTTTCTTATGATGGGTGAGTACAGTGTGGAGTTAGCTGGGTATCTTTATTTCAGTAATTAAGTAATTATGTTAGTGAGTATTTAAATATGCATAAATACACATCAGATCCATAAGTTCATACATTATTTTGCTTAAAAGCAGACTGTCTATAAAAAACAGTATACTGTATTTCAAGAAGCATTTATGTAAGTTTATAAATAATATGTGAACAAAGATAGATGAGAAATCAGGTGAAAATTGAGAAAACTGAATGGATTGCTATTTATGGAGAAAACCAGCCATTTATATCATATGCAGCAGAAGAAAACATGTTATATGAGAATAACTATATGACCAGATGCTTAATTTAAATAAAAATAACCATCTTTTCCTGGAAATAGAAGAAAATATTAAATAAAGGATGTTGACTATTTGAATGTGGCTGTGTGTTTATGAGTGTATCAAACTAAAATGCAGAGCAGACAACAGAAACTTATAATATATTTTATAAAATAAAACTTAATAGTAAAAGAAAGAATAAGCTCAAGCCAACATTTTTCTCATTTTAACTCTGTTAAATGATGTCCAACATCATTATTGATAGCTTTAGTTCAGTGTTTGGCCATGGATAGATAGTTCAATAAAGAAAGTAAAACCTTACTGATGTACAAGCAAATAAAAATAGTTAATTCATTTCATATTTTTCCTGAACTAAGAGTTGTTTTATGTGATCATAAATATGGATATTAAAAGAAGTGGGTGATTTTACATATTGTACAGTTTGAAGTTATTGCTATATGTGTCGGTTGCTGGTAAAGTCTGTGGGTAGTTTAAACTATTCTTCAGCTACTTTCATCGTTATTTATTTCCCATTTGGGTTTTATTAGTCTCAAGTGTACTGATCTTGCTAAGGTATATTTTCAATATTGTATGAGATAGGCATTTGTTTTCCTTCTAACATGAAAGTAATATGCTTTTAGTGCCACTGGCTGAATGGTATTGTTTATTAGTAAGTAATAGGCTAAGTCCATACATGCTCCTGATGGCAGCTGAATTCCCAGATGTATCCTCATTCATTCAGGTGTCTGCATCTGCATTAATTGCAAGGTATTTGAGATATTGGTTTTTTTTCATTAAATTTATTTATTTATTTTCCATCCTGACTGCAGTTCCCCCTCCCTTTTCTCCTCCCATTCCCTCCCCCCACCTCCTCTCTGCCCCCACCCCCAGTCCACTCCTCATCTGTTTCTGTTCAGAAGGCCTCCCATGGGTATCAAAAAGTCATAGCATATCAAGTTGCATTAAGACTAAGCATCTCCCATTGTATTAAGGCTGGGCAAGGCTACCTAGTATGAAGAATAGAGTCCCCAAAAGTCAGCCAAAATGTTAGGGACAGCCCGTTTCCACTGTTAGGAGTTCTATAATTAGACTGTAGCTGAAAGTCCCGCAGCCACTCAGATCCAAATAAACACACAGAGCCTTATATTAATTATAACTGCTTTGTCATTAGCTCAGGCTTATTGCTGACTAGCTCTTATGTTTAAATTAACTCATCATTCTTATTTATGTTTAGCCACATGGCTTAGTACCTTTTTTCAGTTCTGCCTTGTCATCTTGCTTCCTCTGTATCTGGCTGGTGACTCCTGACTCAGCCTTCCTCTTCCCAGAATTCTCCTTGTCTGCTTATCCTGCTTATACTTCCTGCCTAGCTACTGGCCAATCAGCATTTTGTTTATCAACATACATTCACAGCATACAGAACAACATTCCACAGCAGTAGACTAAGCTACGCAACTGTCACATATATGTAGAGGGCCTACGTTGTTCCCCAGCAGGCTCCCTGGTTGTCAGTTCAGACTATGAGCTCCAATGAATCCAGGTTAGTTGATTCTGTGGGTTTTCTTGTGATGTCCTTAACCCTGTAGACTTATACAACCCTTCCTTCCTCTCTTTCCTAGCTTAGCCTAACTAATGTTGGCTGTGGGTCTCTGCATCTGTTTCCATTAGTTATAGGTTAAAGGCTCTCTGATGGCAATTGTGGTTGCCACCAAGCTATGAGTATAGCATAAAATCACTAGACATCATTATGTTGACATTTTTTTCTGAAATCATGTTTGGCTCTATCCTAGGTCTCTGGGCCATCCAGCCTCTGGTCCCTAGAACTCCTGGAAGGACTAGATGTGGGCTCACTCTCATGGCATGGGTCTCAGGCTGGACCAGTCATCGGTTGGACACAAAATAGGAAAATCTAAAAGAAATGGACAAATTTTTTGGTGGATACCATATACCCAAATTAAATCAAGATCAGATAAACAATTTAAATAGACCTATAACCCCTAAGAAAATAGATGAAGTCATCAAAAGTCTCCCAACCAATAAAAGCTCAGGGCCCGATGATTTTAGCACAGAATTCTACCAGACTTTCAAAGAAAAGCTAACACTAATACTCCTCAAATTATTCCTCAAAATATAAACAGAAGGAACATTGTCAGATTGTTTTTATGAGGCCAGAGTCACCCTGATAACCAAACTACACAAAGACACAACAAAGAAAGGGAATTACAGACCAATTTCCCTCATGAAATTGATGCAAAAAAATACTCAATAAATTACTCACAAACCGAATCCAAGAACACATCAAAAAGATTATCCACCTTGATCAAGTAGGCTTCATTCCAGAGATGCAGGGATGGTTCAACATGTGAAAATCTGTCAATGTAATCCACCTTGTAAACCAACTGAAAGATACCGTTTTTGAAGATGTTTAGTTGTGTTTCCTTTTGTTAATACAAGTATCTAGGTCATTTGCAAACATGCTGTTAGTTTCATCTAGACTTGACTTTTCAAGAAAAAGAATCCACATAGATATCAGGAAACTACATTGAATATAATCAAACACACACACACACACACACACACACACACACACACACACACAAACACACACGTATTTTGGTTAGAAGTGGTATCTTAAGAGTACTGTGTCTTTTCAGTCAGGAATAAAATACCTTGTTTTCTGAGTGCATAAAATATTTTCTTCAATAAAAAATTAATTTAATTCTAAATTTCTTTTACGTTTTCTGTTGAATTCATTCAGGAAATTTTACACTGTACAAAGCCATAGAGAAGGTTTCACTCAGTGGTGTGCATTTTTAAACACTTACAGAAAAGTATTGCTTTTTTGATGTATATCACACCATTTTCTAATAAACTGGTTTTCAGGATAGCTGGTTCTTGAAGATATTCTTAGTTCGTATTTTAGATTTGCTTGAGTATACATGGAAATCAAGTATAAATAAATGCGAAGTGTTTAGCATGCTTCCTCCTTGTACCTCATTTAGAACATTTTGATAAGTTCTTGGACAGGAGGGGACTGTCACTGAATGTTAGGGTCTTGGCATCAGAGCAAGCCCAGTGAACACTGTGCTGTGCATTGGCTCAACAGCTGTTTGGTTTGCTGGGGTTTATATTATTTTTCATTATTTCTAATCAATTTTAGGTTGGTACATAAAGCTCTGGGTCTGATGATCACATTTCCAAAGCACAGGTGTTTGTGTTTGTCCTCCTGTCCTGTCCCCAGCCCCTCCTGCAGGGCCCCTTCCACTGGAGAGTAAGACCCCTTCTGCTTTACACTCTCAGCATTTGTTTAAGGGAAAGAAGGGTCTGTGTACCCGGCTTTTACAAGTTTATGTTTGTCTCATATAATACACATGGAAACCTTCTATCATTAAAAAAAAGCATATAATATACAGCATCATTGGCATCCCAAATAGCTGGAATGTGGACTTTTCTCAATAAAGTAGTATGTGTTGGTTAATAATATGTAGTATGGAAAAGGGTCTGGGTTTAAATTTCCAATATACTTTTAACTCACAGTTTGATCTTGTTCCCTTTGTTTCTTCTTAAAAGAAAAACCATTTTGTGGTCTTTGTAGTGCAGTCAACAACAACAACAGAAACATCAATCATTTATAGGTTCTATAAAGAATGCATTGGATAATATATGAAAACCCCAAGGTTTGCCATCTGACACTATTGAGTAAGCATTATCTGTCATTATGATTTCTGCCGTGATTATCTTGAAATTGCATCTTATTCTAAACCCCTCCCATGGAATGCCTTGAGATGACACTTTTATTTTTTTATGATCCTATATATCCTTTGGTTATACAAAGTCTGGCACATAGTCTGGTTTTCTGTTCTTTTCCATTAGCTGTGGTGTTTTCAATTAGACTGTATGACTCTTGAACACTCTGCATTTATCTTGGTGTCTTAAAACTCAAAACCTACCAAGGAGATACACAGTGTATTTTATGATTGATTGAACTATAAAACTTCCTTACTTTCTCTTCTTATTTCTTTTCCAATTTTTGATTCTTAATTTTGTTAGTGAAATTCATTTTATTCATCCATAAAATACCAACTGATTGCGGTAGAATCTAACCCAAACAAAAAAAAAAGCTACCTTTTAGGCCACAGCTCATATTTCACATGTAGAAACCATGAGCGTCATGGACAGTCATACTACATTTCCCATTTTAAAACACCGGGAAGCAAAGTGAGGCACACATCCCAGCTGGGTCCACACCAGCTTTAAACCAACCGCGTTCTGCCCACTGCTATCTCTCCAGCCTTTGATTCTCCAGAGCTCTCTCCCATAGTCACCAGGATGTTTCAGCGATACCTTGTTCTCATCCCACTGAAAGTGGACCTTGATATTACCCACACAAGACTTCTTATTCTTTGCTCAGCGTTCTGGTCAGGAAATGGCAATGCCACGATTTCAAATGCTTGGATGTTAAAACCCAGTGTTGTCTTTGACTGATACCGTCTTACCTTGCAGCTTGTTCAGTTAGATGAGGTTAGAGTTCAGCCACTTCTTTGTGCCTTCCCTGTTGCCAACGTGATTCCCACGTTTTCTGTACTTCTGTACTCAGCTTTCACAGCACACACTTGTCTCCATAGCAGCCAATGAGAGAAGGTCACCTGACCTCATCAAACCATGCCATGCTCTAACCAGTGCCCTTCCGTGCTTGCCCATCTTGGAGAAAAGACTGCCTTGAAAATGGCCTCCAGACCCTGGACACTGTGCCCTCTCCTTCTTTCCTTTGCCTTCTGACATTGTTTTCTCTCCCGCTACTGCCCACTTACCCTCTCCTGATTCTGCTTCAGCATTTCGGTCTTCTGTCTGTTTCTGAATATTCCATCTAAGCCCCAGCATCATTGGTGAGAATTTTCCTTCACCTCTCTGATATCCCCTCCCTCCCTCATCTCCACATTTAAAAAAAAAAATATGTTTCTTGGGGAAGACTTCTGGATTTTCTGATCAACTGAATTAGAGCAAGGTCTTGCCACTGGTAGCCATCTCTGCTAACCACCCCTGCTTTATGTTCCATCCTAGCACTTTTCTTTGTTTTACTCATGTCTGCTTCTAAGTAGTAGCCCACCCCCATTGGAATGTTCTCACCTTGAGACCAAGGATTTGGGGGTTTTTATTCATTACTTCATGTTAGTATCCAAAAGACATTCAGTGCTTCTTTGTTTAATGAAGGAGTATAGACATGCACTCCAGAAGCTCCCCCATTCACTAAAGCTTTATTTATGGATGAATATTGACCATGAAAATATTATACATGTAGCTTGATTAGGAGCTTGACCCTTGGAAGCTTGTTACCCTGACATCAACCCATGAAGACATCTCATGCATCGCAGGTATAAACCCCTCAGATGGTGGAGCTGCCAGAAAGATGTGATGAATGGCAGTCTACAAACAAAGTGCCCTGGGAAACCACAAAATGCCAATTCTTGTCATATTGAGGTCAGTGCCATAGTGTTCAGAGTTCTTCCATGAGTCTGAGTTTCGATGGTAGGAGAGCATTAAATTTTCCAATAGCTTTGGACTGGTATAAAGACGTGTGCCTCAGATCCAGAAAAGCAGCAGTAAGGGGCCAGGCACTTTCTTCCTGACCTCAAGGCCATGTTCTGATTTTTTTTTAAACTTTACAATAAAAAGACTATGCAAAGAAATTTAAAAAAAAGAAGAACAGCATAGTAAAATACTCTGTACACTATGCCCTGACATGAGAATTTCTTGGCCATCGGCTGTCCAGCTTACTACATATAACCTACAGAAAGGAATGCATGTCCTATTTCAACCCAGACCTTACAATTGTAGCATTTAAAAGCAAACAATACTGAGTCCTCTTTGTGTGAGATGCTAAAAAAAAATGTCTTTTAGTCCAGTTTTATTTTATTTGTAATTTTTTGATGACTGTTCATAAACACAGGAAGAGGGTTAGGCAGACAGGAAATTAATCAAAGGCTAATCTAGCTAGCCCAGTTGCACTGGGGTCTACTCTCTCCATCTTCTAAACAATAAGATTATGGGTGGCTCACACCCCCTCTGGTATTTACATGAGTTTTGGAGTCCCGGACTCTGGTCCTCATACTTTAACACTTAGCAGTCTACCTAGCCCTGTCACCTGTCACTCTTGTTTAGATAGCAGTACAATGTAAAAAGAGGTAAACACAGCTGTACATTCTCCCAGCTTTTCAAAACTAAGTGCATTTTTACTAGTTGGTCTCACGCTCCTAAGAGTGTGTAAAAATCATTCTACATTTACAACTAATTGCACCGATAGCTAACATTGCTTTCAGGAGCCTGGTACTGAAAAACCACTGCAAACTCCACAGGACCAAGGATTAAAATGCATAATTAACGCAGGTCAGTGATTTGATCTGACCATTGAGGGAAACGGTGGCATATGTCTTTGGGATGCAATGAAGCAGCACTATGCCTGATTTAAGATGATCTTAAGAGTAAAGCTGTTTTCTGTACTTCACGTTAATGAACAGATGGATCTGGTGTGGTGCGTTCTGACAAAGTGCTCTGAAAGCATGCTGCTTACAAGGCTGAAAAGCCTTTTCTCCAGCAGTGCCTGCCTTCCAGAGTCACACTGTCAGATTTCACAGGCCTCACAAGGGAAATGAAATGACTTTATAGGAGTGAAGGGGACAGGGGCCATTTTGAGCCATGGGTAAAATGCAAGATTTTACGTTCAATCAACTGTGTGATAAAAACCACTTTGGTAAAATAGATATCAAATTCATAGGTCCCCCAAGCACAGCAAAGGGGGTAGGCCCGTGGTAAAGTGGTTACAGGTTGGTAAAATAAAGTGGGAAATTTGTAAAAAGAAATTGCAGAATAGAAGAAAAAAGGTGCAGACAAAAGCATGCTCGTACACACACACACACACACACACACACACACACACAC